>JASAMZ010009579.1:0-13978 GCA_030248115.1 Linhomoeus sp. GSCO2_2 | reverse complement strand
GGTCACCCTGACCTGAACAGACTCGGGAGGAAGGTTGAGCTTGGCGCAGTCTCGCTTGAACGTCTGGCGATGGTACTTCTTCGGCACTTTCGAAAACACAAGTGATGTCCAAATACGGTCAGCTGTTTCTTGACAGCATCCATTACGATACCCTACAAAATTTAGACTGCCAATTGAATTGGATGCAAGACAGCAAGACGCGCAATATGAGCAATTCAACATAGGGTAGGTGCCGTCGGGGTGGATGGGGGGGGGGGGCACCCCTCCCGTGCCTAGGAAGGTCGAAGCGAAAGGTAATTCTACCCAGACGAAATCAACTGCGCGATGAATAACTTCACGGGGGGAAGAGGAGGTTGAAGTCTAACAGAAGAAGAAATCAAGGATCGAGCCGCCGCCGACTATAATGTACGTCGGTTAGACTTCCATTCTCACTGGACTCATCAATCGCAAATTTCGACAGCAGCAATCTCGCATCTCCTAAGCCAACCTAACACTAAGCGCGTCTGTTGTCGAGCGCAGTTCTAGAACAAGGCAGTAAAGTGACTTCAACTCCTCGCGGAAGACAAGCGAAAATAAGTCGCGTCGCACCGAATCATGAACGACGGAAGAAGGATACTTTCTGCCCTGGCGACGATAGCCTAACTAACTGAATACACCGTGCACGCCACGCGGAATGCGACTCTACAGTATCTCCGGTGGAAAAAGTAACGCGCATCTTCAGTAGAAATGGTTACAGTTTGAATTGGAAGTTGCTACCGTAATTTCAGTTCAAAATTACGTTCAGTATTTATAAATTGCAGCGATAAAATAATTCAAGTTTAAACGTTTGAAACGAACCCCGTGCTTTTTTTCGTTCAACACGTGGGTAAACCGCACAAGTGAACCTCAGGCAGGGTCTATCAGCGGCTGAGCGCTAACGAAGGTGGAGAAATGAGTTACCCAACACACGCACATAGGTATGAACGGTAGCAACAGACGCAGGTGCCTTCTTTTGTGAATGCATGTAAAGCGCTCGTTGATCACAGCGGCAAACGAGCCGTATACGGCCGATCGACACTACCGAGTTGCAATTGTGAATTTTGACTTCTTCTGTGAAAAGGCAGAACAGTGAAACCGACGTACGTACACAATAGTCTGCAATCTTTCGCTTCTTATCAAACCTACCTACGACAATGACAGACAAATTTGCACAGATCCAGAATCTCGGCTGGCCAGTGGCCAGGTTGACTATGAATGACCCAGCGCATCACTTCGACGTTTCATCAATTGCCGTAAGTAGGAACAAGCTGTGTGTGTAAAAAGTTCAACCTATACTTTGTGTCTGTCAAATTTTGGTGAACAGTATAGAGAACTTTGTACACGTCGTTAGCCGCGTCTAGAGAAGGCACCTTGAGAACGTGTGCCCTAATACCAAGTGCAGCTGTCGCCACGATACGGTTGTCTGTACAGCTGATCTGAAGCTCAGTGATATCGCCGCGTTCGCTATATGTTATCGGCATGATACGACGCCGTATATCTGATGTTTCCTACCTGTGTGAAAACGTCACATCAAACAAAAAAACTTGCCAAAAGTTTGGCGCAGTTGCTCGTCATAGCGAATTCCTTTTGGCGTACGGCACGTCTGATTCCGCGTGCACATTCATCAGCAAGCAGCTGTTTTGGCGATTTTTTTTTTGTTTTTTATTTATATTATGTTTTATTTTTGAAATTTCTAGATAAAAATGTCGATTTTGGAATTTTTTAATTTTAATCCTAAATATCTCAGAATTGCAATTTATTGAAAGTGTAAAACTATGTCACAAATTATTATTGGCATACAGTCTTACCATTTCTGAGTTCAAACTCGTCAATAAATGACGTTCTATTTCTGTCATTTTAATGAATTTTGACAAATAATCGCGTATTTCTATCAAATTCCACGTTTGCAAAAATTTTCTTTTGTGCTGCAAATTATAAGCTGTCTATGCCCTTTCCTTTTGCGGAAAAATTTTCGCCCCAACCCCACCCGAAAAAACCGCCGTTTTAAAATTTTTTTAATTTCAATTCTAATATATCTCGAAATTGCAATTTAGACGAAGGGTGTTGTTAGCGACGCGTTGTGCAGCAGAGGGACCAGATTCATTGTGATGATATAGGCCCCTCCATAACAGTATGTTGGCCAGTTGTCGCTTCCGTATTGCTCAACTGGCATGTACCTCAAGGAATTAGAGTTGCACGGTTGCACCTACTAATCAAAATTTAGACTGTAGCAGATTTGAAGCGTGAACAAACTGTAGAGAAAGCGTGGGTATAGTGCTCGCTAGAGCATGCCTCAATTTCCATAATTCCGGCTACTTTTACATGTTTCTCAGTTGGAACAGATATATATGTTGCAGGCCATGGCCGTCTTCAGGCCATCGCCGTCTAGACGGCTCTGGCCTGGCCGATCAGGCCGTGGCCGTCTAGACGGCGATGGCCTGATGCGTCAGGCCATGGCCGTCTTCTGCTCGAAAAGACGGCCATGGCCTGATGGACCAGGCCGTAGCCGTCTTTAAGAGTGTCAGCTGTTACAAGCGCTTGCAGGGAAGGGGCAGAGCAGGCCTAAGCAGGGGGTGAAGCAGATGGAGGAGTGTTCATTCCACTTGCAGTTTGCACTAAAACTCGGCCGGCGTCGCGCCTGGCGGGTCTCAACTGAGGCTTAGCGCGACCACCAACTTCAGGGCGCGCTCCGCGCGCCCTGAAGTCGGTCACCGGTCGCGTTAAGCCTAAGTTTCGACCCGCCAGACTGCGACGCCGACTGACTCTTGTGCAGTGTGGGCGCAGGGCGAGCCTAAGCATAGCCTGAATTAGAAGGAATATGCTTTGCCGGAAACTAGCAGAGCAAGGAAAAGACGGCCATGGCCTGACGCATCAGGCCGTGGCCGTCTAGACGGCTGTGGCCTGACGCATCAGGCCGTGGCCGTCTAGACGGCTGTGGCCTGACGCATCAGGCCGTGGCCGTCTTCTGCTCGAAAAGACGGCCATGGCCTGATCGACCAGGCCAAAGCCGTCTAGACGGCCACGGTCTGAAGACGGCCACGGTCTGAAGACGGCCATGGCCTGTGACATATACACACAATGCATCTCACATTGACGTTCCCAATTTCCCATCTGCAATATTGTCAGGAATTCCTAGCAAACTGACTGCAAAAGCATATTGTGTTAATCAAATCGAATTTTTGCACGATTTGCTGAAGTTATTCAAATTGAAGTTGGCGGGTCAAGGTAAGCTATATGTACAAGGTACACACCATTTGCTGTAGGGATTGCGCGCGGGGATATCATTTGCCTTGGTCTCACAAAGGATATCGAATCTTCCACCAATAGGACGCCCTTTCAGGAAGCTGATCAAAGCAAACGTATTGACGAACATGTCGTCGTCGACCTTCAGCAGATACTTCGGTTTTGGACAGAAGTCGGCGGCCCACTTCAGCCATGTCAGCGCCTAGAAGGGCATGGAGTAATAATCAAATGGCCAGCCTAAGAGTTTTATAAAACAGACGACGAAATATCAAAGTTAGGGAAACTACCAGACTTCTACGACGACGACAACGGCGACGACGAGACGACGACGGCGACGACGACGACGACAAGACGACGACGACGACGACGACGACGACGACGACGACGACGACGACGACGACGACGACGACGACGACGACGACGACGACGACGACGACGACGACGGCGACGACGACGACGACGACGACGACGACGACGACGACGACGACGACGACGACGACGACGACGACGACGACGACGACGACGACGACGACGACGACGACGACGACGACGACGACGACGACAACAACAACAACAACAACGACGACGACGACAACAACAACAACAACAACAACAACAACAACAACAACAACAACAACAACAACAACAACAACAACAACAACAACAACAACAACAACGACGACGACGACGACGACGACGACGACGACGACGACGACGACGACGACGACGACGACGACGACGACAACAACGACAACAACGACGACGACGACGACGACGACGACGACGACGACGACGACGACGACGACGACGACGACGACGACGACGACGACGACGACGACGACGACGACGACGACGACGACGACGACGACGACGACGACGACGACGACGACGACGACGACGACGACGACGACGACGACGACGACGGCGACGACGACGACGGCGGCGGCGGCGGCGGCGGCGGCGGCAGTGTATGCAAGTTCACCTTGAGTGAGATGTTTCCGTAAGTGTCGACGAAGTCGCCTTGAACTATGTCGTGATGTTGGTCGCTTTCCATCTGGATCGCTCGGCGTGTTTCTTCGTCAGCCTTGGGCCTGCCAACCACAAACACGACCACCATCCTCAGCTGCAAAGTCAGTGCATCGAAGTTCAAGAGGCCCCAGTGTTTCATAAAGTTGAAACTTGGCCAGGCGAAAATGGATTACAACTCTTTGCAATGGCAGTTATCAACGGGTGGGAATTTTGGGCGCTTTTAATAAATCGCTTTGCGCTTTTAATAAAGTCACGAAGCGCTTTTAAATGGCAACTAGCGCCACGACAGCTTTTGCCACGACAGCTTTTGCTTGCCGCTCTTCGGAAATGGCAGGAGGCGCTTTTAAAATGGCAGAACGCGCTTTTAAATGGCATGTTGCGCTTTTAATTCCTCCGGCAGTATTCCCCTGGACTTGACGCGGTGGAGGATGGCCAGGCATCGCTGTTTGCGCGACAGGGCAAAGCAGGGAAGGGGCACAGCCGGCCTGAGCAGGCGGTGAAGTAGATGGAGGAGCGTTTATTCCACCCACTGTTTGCACTAAAACTCGGCCGGCGTCGCGCCTTGCGGGTCGAAAACTGAGGCTTAGCGCGACCACCAACTTCAGGGCGCGCTCCGCGCGCCCCGAAGTCGGTCACCGGTCGCGTTAAGCCTAAGCTTCGACCCGCCAGACTGCGACGCCGACTGACTCTTGTGGACTGTGGGCGCAGGGCGAGCCTAAGCATAGCCTAAATTCAAAGGAATATACGCTGTCAAGGGATAGCAATATGTGCAATCAAGAAATGCGAATTCTGGACATCCGTTACGTGAATTCACACAGAATGCGACGAGAAAGTCATCCATTCAGTGCGGTCGCCTTTTGGTTGACCATCGGCACGGCTCCGCAGCTTCCATGGAATTAAAAGCGCAAGTTGCCATTTAAAAGCGCATTCTGCCATTTTAAAAGCGCTTCCGGCCAAATTAAAAGCGCGCCGCTGCGTTTTGCGGCCGCCAGAAATTAAAAGCGCAAGGTGCCAATTAAAAGCTGCCATTTAAAAGCTGCAAATATTTATCCCCGTTATCAACCCAGTGCCGACAATACGCCGACAATATACATGCGCCATTCACCCGACAAGAAACTAGACATGCTGACCTTTTCGTAGTGGTGCAGGGATCCCCAAGTCTCCCTAATCAGCATTCGCCTGAGCAGGTGGTGTGGAGCCGTGTGTACCGCCGTCACAACGAATGGCTCCGGCCGTGACTCCGAGCAAATCCCACTTTCCAACATGGTGAACTCAATTGGTATTGAGCGCGTCTGAATCGTCGTTGTTGACCTGGGGGGGACTGCGCCCCGCATTGCCTTCCAAACAACAATGATTGACAAACTGGTGAGTAGCAGAAGGACCCGTATCCGAAGCGTTAGCTTAAACTTCATAGGCCCCCACTCGACGATGAAGCCAGACACAACCTGAGATCAAATTAATCTTTTGTGGTACTGCCAAATAGTATCAGAAAACACTCATCGACGCAGAATTCTAGCGAAACCGACGCAGAATTGAATTTTGGACTTTATACATGTGTTAAACTGAGCTGGCAGAGTAACGACTCATTGTCTGTGGAGTGTGGATGACGCGCATATGGATTAATGCAAATTCAGATTAATACAAATTCAGAAACTGGACGCTGCTTTAACGGACACAATACAAAACAACCACTTCAGCGCATTGCAACACTTACATAGTCACAAGGTTCTATTGGGCATAATACCGCCGCGCTGCGCTGCGACCTGCCGATGTTGAAAAACAAGCAGTGCGTAAAAAGTTCAACCTATGCATCATGTGTGTCAAATCTTTTTCTCGCCGCGCCACAGCGCAGCGAGTATGTGTGTTACGTCCACTTTCCGCATTCGTCCAGAAGCCGCTTATGCGGGTTCTGGACGCGTCCCCGTCCAGATTCCGCATAATGCTGATTCTGGACGGCGCGGCGTCCAGAATCCGCACTGTAAAGACGAGCCATGCCTAAGCACACTACAGTATGCGTAATCTGGACGTCCAGAATCAGCATTCCTGTTGGCTTCGTACCGGAGGTGCACAGCAGGCCTAAGCAGGAGGTGAAATGGATGGAGGGATGTTCACCCCACTTACAGTTTGCACTAAAACTCTGTCGACGTCGCGCCTGGCGGGTCTCCGTTGAGGTTTAGCGCGATAATGGTAGGCGAACAAGACATGATGACTGCCATTGCTGCCGACCCCACTCGGCAGTCATGCCATCCATTGGCAGATAGCATCCACTTCAGTTCGAAAACGAACATCCATTCATGTCCTTTGCATTCAGCGATCGGTGCTATTGATAGAAGGTCGGTGCCGCTTCCGCATTATGCGGATTCTGGACGAATGCGGATTCTGGACGTCACATATATACATATACGGACGCTCGTGTGTGTACGTGTGTCCGGAAAAACTAGACATGATGGTTAGTGACGTGACGTCCAATAGAGTTGAATGCCCTGAGTAACGTGTCGATATCCGTTTCTGTTTCTAATTTCGGAAAAACGAGATATTCACAAATTAAAATATGGCTAATGCCAAAATAATGTCAAAAATAAATAGAATTTTGAATCTCGGCCATTTAGAGGACGAATGATCAGTGAGTCGAGTCGAGACCTATCCATAGAGTCCAGATCGTCTCCTTACGACTTTCCAACGCCGAGGTCTGAGATCGTTCCGCACGCACGAACGCACAGACGACCGCACGCCGAGCTCTCTCTCGTATGGTGTCGCCCGGCTGAGGCCGGGCGAAATGAGAGTAACCCTGAAGAATTAATGAGACTCGGAGCTCTTAAATTAGATCGCGTCCGGCTGAAATGTTCGAAGCAAGATCGAAACAGATCAAACTTCCTTGCCTCACATCGAGGCACGAAGTTTGGCATGTGCAATTGTGCAGCACCTGCCATCCTGTCGCCAAGCTACAGGCTTTGCATAATGCGCAGTCTGTAACACCTTTGTTTTGATGACCAGTCTGTACCTACATACCTATGTACATGTTGGTCTCGCAAGCCCTCTCGTATCGCGCTACATTTGTCTACAATCATCTACGATCCGCAACGCGCACAGACAAGACTAACCGCGGAGCATCGGCGCACAAACTGCACATGAAACGCAGGGCGTTGGAGGTGGGGGGGGGGGGGGGTGGGGGCTGGGGGTACCGTGGAATTTCGGAGGAGAAAGCGTAGCGGCCTGGGCTGCCACTGATGAGACGACCACATTTAGTGTGAAAGCCAACGTGAGGAGGAGGCGAAGGGGCAAACGATGCAGAATCGATACGGACAGCCTTGTTTTGGCGCGGGCGGACGACGCTTCTTTTGGAGACGTTTTCTGACTGGTGGAGGAGATTTGTCTACTCGCCGCAATTGGATTTCAAGGTCAACTCAAAACATGATGTACGTAAATCTAAGGTCGGCTTTCTTCTCCGTTTCAGTTGTTCACTGTCTGCGTGTTCGTTCGAGGTCGCGTAGGTGAAAGTTGCACTGCGATATCAATGAATATGCAAATGTAATTTTGAAGCTACTTCTGGTTAACCGCCGGCTGTGTGCCGCTTCCCAAATAAGCCACATGCTGAATTTCATGGTAGCCACGCATTGTGGAGACGCTGCAACGAAAGACGGACAGTTATGTCTTAACGCGGCAGCGGCCTTTAGCTACCGGGTTTTTCCGCTTAAGCGCCCCCCCCCCCCCGCATAAGCGCCCGGGGGCGCTTACGAGGTTTTCACTGCCACATAAGCGCCCCGGGGCGCTTACGTGGTGCCAAAGTTTTTCGCCATGATGGCAGTAAAATAGCGGGTCCGACGGGTAAATTACCCGAGAAAGCTTGGAATATTGCAAAAGCATCACATCCCAGACCTATGTTCGGCGAGCTTTAATGATATGTGAAGCTGTAAATTGCTCAAATCGCACATATATGTGGTTTGGCAGAAGTTGAGGAAGCTGTGTAGGTCGCTCGCACCGAGTTACAGGGTCTCATTTTGTTTTGAAGTTCAGTGTAACTGCCCGATGTGATGTCTTTGGGGCTGGAAATTGTCGGTTGGACACTTAGAGAACCTTATCAATGCACAGAAAGCCATAATAAGTCATCAGAACTCTCCTACAATACTTTAGAACATTTTCCGTTTTAGCGCCCCGGGGCGCTTAGATGGCGCCAACTTTAGGTCGTCTCAGGACCCATTTCAACGTAAGCGCCCCGGGGCGCTTAAGCGGAAAAACCCGGTACCAAAGCCTGGATTCCACGGCTGCCGGTCTAATTGCTTGCCTGTGGGCAATCTACACTTTATACCCCCTTAGATCCTGCTGTATTAGCAGTCAATTCACCGCTAACTCGCTAACTTGGTTTTGCGGTTGAAAACCTGCTGAGGAGTGCACCGCTAACCCAAGTTAGCCAAGTTAGCAGACGTCTGCAGACGTCGCCAGATCTAAAGGGATACTAGGCTTTATCGAAGAGAGGGGCGCGACAGAAGCTACTGTATCATGCGAGCAATTCTCCAGCCTAAACTTGAATACATTGTATGATTGCACGCAGTGTGCGCTTCGTAGCAACATGAATGCGACCCAATCATGATGATATTCTATTCGCTCATTCTGACAAAAGGTGTCGAGACTGTCACAGATATTTGTGGTCATCAACGGTAGACTTGCGATTGATATTCCCTACTCACCGGTACAGCCGCGTAAGAAGGAATTCATTATTGGCTGTGTGTGGTTCTACGACACCACCAGACGACAATGTATGATTCGTACATAGCACATGTCGACGACTGGTACACGCATACTTAAAGGAAGATTTGCAAAAAAATCAACAAAACGTTCTTTGCTAGGTGCAATTTAATAGTTCTTCTTATTATAGTTTACGAAGTGCTCGAGATCACTTGTGTTAGACACGCCATTGAGATCGAAAATGATGAAAACGTTGCCCTACAGATACTTGTGGATGGCATTGATAAAAGTGTTGACATTGACGCCTGCTTCTTTTGCCCAAAGCTCGTCTTCCGACAAGATCCTCGGCAGAGATGGTGCGCTGGGTACCTAAAATTGTTTGGAGTTCAATTGATCAAATGCAGAGAATGCTAGATACATACATACCTTGCAATTATTGGCTCCGATATGCATTCTGATACGCGTGTACCTGCGCCATATTCAGAATACGCCCCAAGCGTCGATGCCAACTTCGTGAATGGATTTCTGAAGCTGCTGCGCAACGCGAATGACAAGACGTCGCAATTCTCAGCGAATAATCCTCAATGTGTAAGTGTGTCGTCCAAAGCCAATGCTTACATTCAAGAAGCAATCGGTGCGTGCCAACTGATCAATGAAGACAACCCATTGGATGCAAGCGATTGCGCTAATTCGCACTATGCTGGTCTGATCGACTCCAAAAAGAGCCCTTTCAAGGAGAAGGCGGCTGGTGAAGACGACTGCGAACGAAGCTATAAAACTGCTGTGACCGATGGAGTGATACGGGAAAGTCGAGGTGCGGCAATATAAATAGCACTTCGGTAATACAGTAATTTTGAACGCTTTCGTAGTAAAGTTAGCGAATCTGGTTCCATTGTCTTGCAGGTCTAGCCACCGACCTGTGGATCCTGTACCTGAAGGAAGTAAAGGAATACATAAAGAACGCCCCACGTTCCCAAACCCAAAACTGCACCGCCACTATGAATACCTTTGCGAATGCAGTGGAAGAATGCAAGGAAGACAACAGTTGCCACAAGTCTTACCAGACTCTAGCGAAGGCTGCCAACGATATGGTTCCGAAGCTTTGTTTGGAAGGCGTGAAGGGAATCCGCTGTTTCAACTATAAAGATAAGAAGTTTGGCATATTCACTTTGAATAACAAGGAAGAAGTGATATGTGATGCGACCTAGGCAAAGAGCAGTACAGAACATACATGCGACGAAACTGCAGTTTATGGTTGAGGAAAAGGCTGAGCTCAAGTTGTTCCTCTTGTCAGTGCTGTGGGTGTTTCCGTCAGCTGTCACGCTGACTGCGTAATGCACCCTTGCAAACTTTTGAGAAGTGTTGTAAGAACAAGACAAGTAACAAAGACAGGACAGTCTAGAATAGCAGATAGGGCAGATCATAATATAACACCAAGACAAGACAATTTCCAAAGTTGAGGTCAAGGACAAGGTCAGACGCAACAATATGTAGCTAGAAAGATCAATGCCATGAGTGTACAAGTTCAAGCAAAGAAACAGGACATATCGGTAATGGGCCTCTTAGTCGCGAGAGAGCACCGCAGAAATTGGCAAGAGAAGAGATTCGACATCAATCTCAACGTCGAAAGCAGTAACATACCCGGTACTGATTACTGAATAATGTGATGAAAATGCGCTTGCAACATTTTAGGTTAACGAGACTGCAAACCATGGTTTATAGCCGATGTAAGATTCACCATAGCTGGTGCAGTCTCATGCATGGAGGAAGATTAGCTCATGCATATGTAGGCATAGTCACTTATCGGAGGATTTACAGTATGTACAGAATGTCCAGAGTTGGTGTTCAGATTCACTCGCAGAAGCTCCAACGCTGAGCGCTCCACATTAGCCGTTACAGTGTGTTGAATTACTACGTATGGTATTTCGTGGTAAAAAGACTTTAGCGGCAAACACTAGGAATTTAAACGGCACATCTCGGATTGGTCCATTCTAACCATACCTGGCTTTCAGCCTAAAACCAGGTGAGTAACCAGCCTAAAACACGGCGAAAACCATGTAGAAGCAAAGCTGATTACGGCAAACTAAACTGGGTAAGTACGAAGTGAGTATACCCGTCTTTCAGAAGCAGGGTAAAACCAGGTAAGTACTTACGCAATCCTCAAATTGCCATCACGACAACAGAGACGGTATTGACGCTGAAATTTGCCATCAGATGTCCCAAGACATTGGAGTTTGATTTGTGCGTGAAGTTTTCTACAGCTTGCTGTACAGGGTGGTATGTATCCAAGGGACACCCGGTACATACATATCTAGGTACTATCTATCTATCGAACTACTACTGCACGCACAGTGTGTCATTGTGCTTAAAAGTTGAAATTTCCACAGAGCAGATCATTCTTCACAAAGCCATGCCGTCTTTGTTTCGCCCGGCCTCAGCCGGGCGAACCCCTACGAGAGCTCATCGTGCGTGCGTGCGTTCGTTCGTCCGTCACGCTCTCAGATCTCGCGTTGGTAAGTCATAGGAAGGCGATTTTAGGTTCTACGGAAAGGTCTCAACTTACTGGTTATGTGCCTCGAGAAATCGGCATTCAAAAGTTTGAATTGCGCGCCCTACAGTAACCTGAATGTCAAAACGTAAAACGGCTCTAACTCGCCCGTCTTATGTCGTAGAGAGACGTGCGATAGGCGTTTGCACGAGTTTGCACGAGTTTGCAGAGAGCGTTGAAAGGTGCCGATTTGTAATAGTGTACCTATGTATTTGACTGCGCAGACACGTTTCAGAGAATCTCCCTTCACTCTACCAACCGGGTGCTTGGGCTGGACTGGGACCAACCATGTTGACAGAGGCAATTGAACGAATGGCCGTCAACAGTACCAGCGACCACGTTCTCACTCTCCGATTGCCTCACAACACTGTGACGCCGCTGCATCTGATCGGGAAGAATTCATATTTCGCCCTCGATGATGCCAGTTTGCTGTTCGACCCGACACTTTACTCCAAAATCATTTCCTATCTTGGAAAGAAGATACTTGGCTTCCACCTGCTGCACCACCTTCTGCCCGAGAAGATTGCTGCAAACTCTCTAGTGGGAACATTGTTGGAAAGAGAGTGCGGACTGTCCCGCGATAAGAACGGCTTCTTTGAGAAGGACTGATAGTTGGTGATAGCAGCGCCACGGCGCAGCAGCCATTAGATACTACCGTAAACAGAATTGTGATTCGGTGTAGCACCCACCGTATGTAATGCACACAGATGCAGTACGTGGTTTCATCACAACTGTTTTCAGTGCGTGCGCGCGTGCGCGTGTGCGTGCGTGCGTGCGTGCGTGCGTGCGTGCGTGCGTGCGTGCGTGCGTGCGTGCGTGCGTGCGTGCGTGCGTGCGTGCGTGCGTGCGTGCGTGCGTGCGTGCGTGCGTGCGTGCGTGCGTGCGTGCGTGCTCGATGAGTTGAGACGTGGTTTACGCAATTTTCAAGCTGCCTTGTTGAGCCACGACCTAAACGGGAAAGAACAACAAAGTTAGCAACGAAGACGAGCTTGACGAAGCGCCGCCTAAATAACAGCATACTTCAGTTTAACGTAGGGAGCCGGTGATCTTCACTCGCAGTCGTGCACTATGACAAACGCCGACGTCAGAGTATCTGCTTCCACATGTCGAGTCTGGCGTCCAAGCTGTCAACGTGCGTGAACAGAACGGTGCCGTCCGCCAATGAACTTCTGTTCTTCGTCCCGTACCAGTCGTACCTTCGGCCGATGTCGACCAGGCGAACCCGATTGCTGTGTGTCGTCCTCAGCGACTGATTGACTTGCGCGGCAATCAGCGCGGTGATAAAGACGTCTTCCAGCTGAAATGTCGGCACTCTGAAACGTGAAGGGTACAGTACAGCACTACAGCCGGGCTCTCAACTAAGCCTTTGCTAATAGTGGCGCGACTTTTGGCAAAGTTTTTCAAATTTCTAGTGGGAATCTGCTCTATACTAGGTACATACGATAGTTGTTATGTATGTTTAGCGAGGTGGTTTTCGAGACGCGCCATGCCGACAAAACGATAGCCAACTGGTAGGCAACTGACAGTCACTGACTGCGAATAGAGATTGGAAAATACAGTCGCGTCACTCTTTGAGTGAAAGCATTCCAAGGACCCGATTCATTACCCAGACGAAGGGTGTTGTTAGCGACGCGTTGTGCAGCAGAGGGACCAGATTCATTGTGATGATATAGGCGCCTCCAAAACAGTATGTTGGCCAGTTGTCGCTTCCGTATTGCTCAACTGGCATGTACCTCAACGAATTAGAGTTGCACGATTGTACCTACTAATCAAAATCTACGTAGACTGTAGCGGATTTATAGCGTGAACAAACTGTACAGCAATCATGGGTATAGTGCTCGCTAGAGTACGCCTCAATTTGCATAATGCCGGCTACTTTTACGTTTCTCAGTTGGAACATATATGTACACACAATGCATCTCACTTCGACGTTCCCAATTTCCCATCTGCCATATTGTCAGGAATTCCTAGCAAACTGACTGCAGTCTGCAAAAGCACATTGTGTTAATCAAATCGAATTTTTACACGATTTGCTGAAGTTATTCAAATTGAAGTTGGCGAGACAAGGCAAGCTACATATATGTACAAGGTACACACCATTTGCTGTAGGGATTGCGCGCGGGGGGATCATTTGCCTTGGTCTCACAAAGGATATCGAATCTTCCAGCAATAGGACGTCCTTTCAGGAAGCTGATCAAAGCAAACGTATTGACGAACATGTCGTCGTCGACCTTCAGCAGATACTTCGGTTTTGGACAGAAATCGGTGGCCCACTTCAGCCATGTCAGCGCCTAGAAGGGCATGGAGTAATAGTCAAATGGCCAGCCTAAGAGTTTTATAAAACAGAAACGAAATATCAAAGTTAGGTAAACTACCAGACTTCTACGACGACGACGACGACGACGACGACGACGACGACGACGACGACGACGACGACGACGACGACGACGACGACGA
>JASAMZ010009576.1:0-21666 GCA_030248115.1 Linhomoeus sp. GSCO2_2 | reverse complement strand
GCGCAATTTTGCAAGCTTGTTTGGTTTTGATTTAAACACTCTGTTGATTTTGATTTGAATCTGTTAACTGCCCCACAAAGGCTCAAATGCCATTGTGACGAACGCGTGCACGCATGGAAGGACGGACGGACGCACGCACGCCCGCTCTGTCTCATAGATTGTCGTCCGATGGAGCTGGGCGAAAGAGAGAGGGCACTCACAGCAGTGGACGGTGTCGGCGACCAGCCACTCGCCGCCGTCGCTGCAGGTGGCCGTGGCACTGCTAGCAGTCGTCAGTCCACTCGAGTAGTCACCAATCTGCTTGCTTTCCTAAAGCTTGCTGGCCTGGCGACTGACGAAGGGCGCGGCAGGATTCTCGAAACATCCAGTGCAGGGTTACGTTGATGGAAGAACTAACCGTAAATCTCCAATAAGTCAAGGTGCTTGGGGACAAGTCGTCAGACAAGGGGCTTGTTTATTAGCGTATGGTATTCACAATAGGCATGTAGTTACGGCGGAAAACGCATTGCACTTCATAGCAACCGTAATCACGAACTAATCGCACGGTGTTGTGCCACTGCCACTGCAGATTCAATCTTGCTTCACTGCTTCATGCAGGTGTGATTGTAGTACTCATGCTCTTTCGTCAATCTCAGTGGGTTACATTTAAGCGCTGCGTCGCAGCGTGTTTGCATAATATTTTTTCTGCTCAGGACGTCATACGAATAACCGTGACACATTATTGTTTCCTACCGGTTCGGCGGGGTTACTAAAAGGAGCACGGAACGGTACACCAACACAATGGCCCGAGCACGGGACGCCTCAATTAAATTGTACAGTCATTTTTAAGAACTGCTGAGGATGCTGGCAGGAGATCAATTACCAACACCCCACGCTGCTCACTCCCATAGGGTTTCTTGCGCGTAACCAGGTGCATATGCACCTAGAAATATGGCCGTGCACCTAGAAATTTAGGTAAGGTGCACCGCCGTGCGTACCTAACATTGTAGGCTGGATTTCAATGAAGTGCACTCTTGTACCAAAAGATTTCGCCTGCGGAGCTGATTTTAACGATCTTTTCTTCATTTTGCACTCAGAAATCGAAAAAGTTCGCCTGCGCCGCAAGTTTTGCAATCTTTTCAATATTTTGGTCTCGAAAATGCAATACATTTGCCTGCGGCGCTGCTTGACAACCGAAAATATCACTTCTAGGGGTACATAACTTGTACAAAATTACCCAAAACTGACAGTTTTTTGCGCGATTTTTGTTGCTCTGCACCTAATTTTTTTCGTGGTGCACCCAAAAATTCAAGTTAGGTGCACGCTATGCACCTAGGTTTTCAGCGAAAAAAACCCTACACGCCCGCATTCAATATTAGAAGGCATACGTGTAAGCGCCAACCGGCCAGGGGGGGGGGGGGGGGGGGGGGGGGGGGGGGTTTAGGACCCCTCAGGGGGGGTGGGGTCTGAGGCCCCTGGAGGGGGGGTCAAATGACCTAAAAATTTTGCCAAAAAAGTACCAAAAAATAAGAATATTTCGCAAAACTAGGCCAAAAGGTGCCAAAAATCGCTTAATTTTGGTTAAAAACGTCCAAAATATAGCGCCGCAGGCGAAAATTTTGCTATTTTCAAGCGCCGCAAGCGAAATTTTTGCTATTTTTAAGCGCCGCAGGCGAAAATTTTTGAAATTCTAGAGGTGGGGTCTTTTGGGGAAGGTGGGAGGGGGGGGTACCTGGGGGGGTATGGGGGGTACACTTTCGGCTAGGGGGGGGGGGGGCTTACCCCCCCCCCCCCCCCACTACCCCCCCCGCCCCCCCCCCCCCGGTTACACGTATGTTAGAAGGCTACGTTTATGCCGCCATCACACTGCAAGAGGAGCATGCTACATTGCTGTGGAGTATGGGTACTATAGGACACAGTGCAGAAAACGTTAAAATTTAGATTAGCAGTAATTACGATTGCGCAAAACAAAAGAAGCGCCTATGATTGGTTGCCAATAGAATGTGCAGCTCAATGTTTGGCACTTCTGTTAATACTCAATTTCTTAATATTGCAGGATTGCCCTCTAACAACCTTGTGAATGTTAATTGTAGCTTGGAGCGTTTCAGAAATTCAAGAGGTGGGGGTTGCTGTGGAGGGACGGTGAAATGCTAATTGTCGTGAAGCAATTAGGTACTTTTCGCATCTATCGTGACGCGTCGTTTTATCGTATATCGAGCTTTATCCGCCGGCAAACATCAGTAGCACCCCCAGCACCCCTGAGCCATTTTGGTGTAATTTGTCACTTGCCGTAATCTAAGTCTGCAATTCAATTTTTATACTCCACAAAAAGTGTGGAGTATATAGCGATTGTGCGCGAAACGCAGTAATTTTAACCGGATGGCGTTCGCGCGTGAAGCGGCAGATTTGCAAACGGTCTTTTGCGTTGGGTAGGTCTAGTGGGTGGGCAACCTGCACGACATATGGGGTCACGCTCCAGGACCCCGTTGGCGGGAAATTCAAAAATTTATTTTTTCAAAGTACTGAAAAATGGGTTAAACAAGGTAGAACTCGAAAAAGTTGTACTATCTTTTGATATGTTGTAGCCCTCGATAGTGCCGAACACGGAAAAAAGACTTGGAGCGCTGCGGGACACATTTTGGTGCCAAATTTGAAAAATTAGCGATTTTTGGCTCTTTTCCGACTTTGACAGGTTGCTGTGCGAGCTAGGTAGCAGCTAGAGCGGCGAGACCGCTTTTGTTGCTCCTTCCCAGATGCCCTCTATCGAATGAGCCATAAACGGAGAAAATCGGTTTAAACACAAAAAAGTTATCTTGGTGGAACTTTTTTGACTCCAGGGTCGAAAATTGCGATTTACGCGTTTCGACGTCTGTAGCACCCGAATGCGTTGCCGGATCGTTCCAAATGTGGTTCTAAACGATTCTACACTTAAATCAAGTCCAGAAAAGTGTTTCTGAAAAATTTTCAGAGCTACAGTGCCACTGCCACTACAGTATGAATTTTGGGTATCGGGTCGACTTTTGCAATATTATACGCGATTTCGGGGTTTTCGGGGACGCTGTTTACGAATTTGACATTGGTTTAGGGTTTATTTAGTGTTTGAATGCACTATGACGAATTTGCATGCTACCGTACCCCAAGTGCAGAATTTCGGTTCCGGGGGTCCATAGGAAGCTAGGGGTGTTGTATGTCGATTCTGGGGTATTCTGGGATGTAGATCACGAATTAGGCATTAGTTTTGCGATTGGGAGTGTCAGGAGGCCACAACCGCAGAGGAGTCACCGTGCGTAGGAGTTCAAATTTGTGGAGTATACTGCGTCCCCCGGACGACTTGCCTGGTTAAGTAAAATACATACGGACGAATGCGAATCAAAGCCGGCGGCTCCACCCCACTCCATTGGGCCTGACTGACCTCAGAGAAAAAAGTAACGAGTGCCACAGGCAAAAACTTGGTGATTTTTTGACTTAATTTAACCAAAATCTGTCCAAAATCAGCATAGGAGGTGATTTTTTGAAAACAGCGAATTCATAGTCAAATTTGCACTCAAATGGCTAAAAACTGGGAAAATTTATGTCATATATGGTGTGCAAAACGACTGGCATCTCAGTTTCACTCATCTTTATTATTCTGGATCAGTTGTGTTGTATTCATTCATTATTCTGGAAGATCGTTAGCCATATTTTTAAAAATTGGAATATCATTTTTGAATGTTGGTTGCTAAACTTCTCATTTGAGACGCCTTTGACGGTCTCAGATAACAGATTCAATCAACATTGGCGCGCTGAAAAACCCTAAATTGGGCTGAATTCTCTGTAAAACGTTTATTCAGAAATGATACGGTAGCCGCCGGCTTAGATTCGCATTTGTCCGTATGTATTTTACTTAAATATTGAATTGCAGACGGAAGATTACTTAAAGTGACAAATTACACCAAAATGGCTCGGGAGGTGCTGGAGGTGCTACTGATGTTTGCCTATCAGCCTCGGTGCTTCTTTTAGTAACGCCCTGGTTCCGTAGCTTCGGCGTACGTACGCAGCCCTGTGTCTGACCATAATGTTCGCAAACTCGAGTCGTATGGAACGAGAACGCCCTGAGGAGAAGATGGCCTACGCATTCAATCCTTCAAGTGCCGAAGAATGGCAGATCGAGGGTTCAACTGCAGTTTAGGGGGATTTTCAAACAATAGGAGGATTTTCAAGAAATAGGGGGATTTTCAGAAAATAAGGGGATTTTGAAATAATAGGGGGATTTTCAATCCAGGGGGATTTTCGACTTCTCTGTGGCGTGAAAATACGATTGGAGGCCATGGGGAGCCACGAAATGCCTTAAACTGTGAGCTAGAGACACTGCAGTTTAGGGGGATTTTCAGAAAATATTTTAGCGGGGTTTTCAAGTTAAGGGACTACGCTGCACTTTAGGGGGATTTTGGAATATCACTGCACTTTAGAGGGATTTTCAAATAACATAGCATTTGCCTCATGCTTAGGTTCAGGCTTACGTTAAGGCTTATTCAGGTTCATGCTTAGGCTCATGCTCAGCCCTATGCTTAGGCTCATGCTTAGGCTCAGGCTTAGGCTTGTAGTCCAGCTCGTTCTGAGTGAATGCTAAGCCTGATCCTGAACCTAAGCCTAAGCATAAGCATAAGCCTAAGCATAAGCCTAAGCATAGGCCTAAGCATAGGCCGAAGCCATATTATGTTATTTGAAAATCCCTCTAAAGTGCAGTGTTGCTTCAAAATCCCCCTAAAGTGCAGTGTGGCTCCCCTAACTCGAAAATCCCGCTATAATATTTTCTGAAAATCCCCCTAAACTGCAGTGTCTCTAACTCACTGTTTAAGGCATTTCGTGGCTCCCCATGGCCTCCAATCGTATTTTCACGCCACAGAGAAGTCGAAAATCCCCCTGGATTGAAAATCCCCCCATTATTTCAAAATCCCCCTATTTTCTGAAAATCCCCCTATTTCTTGAAAATCCCCCTATTAACTGAAAATCCCCCTAAACTGCAGTTGAACCAGATCCGAGATGGTCCGTATGCACTACAAGAAAGGGAGGGAGCGGGCGGCCGAGAGACGGCGCCGCGAGACCCCAGAAGAGAGAGCCCTGAGGCAGAAAAAAGACCGAGAATCGGCGCGCAGACGACGCGCTGCGATACTCGAGGTAAAGTGGAGGGTCTTAAACGGATGTTTTAGTAGGCGACACAAAATCAAGCTTTTTGGTTAGTGGGTAGATATGCCCCCTGCATATGCACAGTCGGCATACGAAGGCGCCACTGGTGGTGCGCTATGCAGGAGCTCATGTGGAGTCCTTCACGTTTTCAGAATGAAACTGATCGAGAGAGAGAACTGCGGCTAAAGAGGCATCGGGACACGATGCGCAGGCGGTGCGATGTAGGTTGACACTCTTCCTCTCACCATCTAATTGTACAGGGTGGCGCACCGAAAACGTCGCGCTCTTTGTCAGCTCATTTCTCTCTCATGCGTTGACCGATTGGGCTCAAACTTTGAACGATTATGGTACATATATTAACTTAAATATGTGCCAAGTTTCAGCTTCGTAGCTCAGTTAATGGATTGACAAATTTGAGACACCCTTCCTGAGACAGTCGACGATGAACTAGACCCAAATTTTCGACCTTCTCCGATTTTGCTGGTTTTTATACTCCACAAAAAAGTGTGGAGTATATAGCGATTGTGCGCGAAACGCAGTAATTTTAACCGGATGGCGTTCGCGCGTGTAACGGCCGATTTGCAAACGGTCTTTTGCGTTGGGTAGGTCTAGTAAGGGGCCAGGGTGGAAGACCAATGGGGTCACGCTGCGGGACCCCGTTGGCGGGAAATTCAAAAATTTAAATTTTCAAAGTACTGAAAAATGGGTTAAACAAGGTAGAACTCGAAAAAGTTGCATATAATGGTATATACTATCTTTTGATATGTTGTAGTACTCGATAGCGCCGAGGGTGCAAAAAAAGAATTGGATCGCTGCGGGACCCATTTTGGCGCCAAATTTGAAAAATTCGCGAATTTTGCGCGTTTTCCGACTTTGACGGGTTGCTGTGCGAGCTACATAGCAGCTAGAGCGGCGAGACCGCTTTTGTTGCTCCTTCCCAGATGTCCTCTATCGAATGAGCCGTGAACGGAGAAAATCGGCTGTGACACAAAAAAGTTTCCTGCAACTTGTTGGGTCCGGGGTCGAAAATTGCGATTTTCGCGTTTCGGCACTTGTGGTGCTCGAATGCGTTGCCGAATTGTTCCAAATGTGGTTTTAAACGATTCTACGCTAAAAACTGGTCCACAAACGTGTTTTTGAAAAATTTTCGGAGCTACAGTATCCCTGCCGCGTCAGTTTGGATTTTGTGCGTCGGGTCAACTTTGTCAATATTATATTCGATTTCGGGGTTTTCGGAGGCGCTGATCACGAATCTGGCATTAGTTAAGGGTTTTGCCGATGTTTGAACACACCTAAGACGAATTTCAGGAAAGTTCCCCCCTACTGGGGGGTAAGGACAGGTGAATTTGTTCGCCCTAAAGAAGACTGATGATGAACAGGCTGTGTATCTCAGATGACTTCGGGCCCTCTACTACACGAACAAATTCAGCGTGCTCTGTTCACGCGCACGGCGCTTATCACGTGCGCACAACGTACATGCGGAGTACGCTATCTACTACTATCAAAACGTGTGTGCTTCAGTGCCTGCCACCGCATCTCACACAACACAATGTCTGCACTCAGCGCAACGCGAGGGTGGCGGACCCCATGCTCTAACCCCCACTTTGATCGCTCAACCATGCACGCAAGCAGAGGGCTTCACATGCTAACAGAGCTTCTGGAGGTATTAACGTTGGTAAATGCACATTCTGCACTAATGCTGGGTAAGCGCTTTGCAGTACACACACAAACGACAAACAAAGAGACCCATAATTTGGTGAGATTTGGGCACCCATATACAGAGCACGCTGAATTTGTTCGTGTAGTAGAGGGCCCGAAGTCATCTGAGATACACAGCCTGTTCATCATCAGTCTTCTTTAGGGCGAACAAATTCACCTGTCCTTACCCCCCAGTAGGGGGGAACTTTCCTGAAATACACACCCTGTCCATGTCCACAGAGTGGACTGGACACCTTGGGGGGGGGGGCGGGGGGTGGGGGCGCAGAGCAGGTTTGTTGAGAGGCGACATAGACAGGTCTGCTTTGAAAGGATTGCTGTTGTAGGTGTGGGGACACAGACAGGTCTGGCCACAGGAGGTTGGATGCACAGACAGGTCTGGCCACAGGAGGTTTGATTCATGGACAGGTCTGGCCACGGGGGTTGCGGCACCGACACGTGTGGAAAGCTTGACGTTGACGGCAAAGGGCAGCCCGAATCCCGAAATAAACACCGGATTCGTGTTCTGCGTTCTCGAAAACCCCAGAGACAACTGTAAACTCGATTTTCAGAATTTGACTCCAGGAACAAAAATTTGACCGACCGGGCGCTGAAATCGGCAAATGGCACCACGAATCCCGAAACAAACACCGGATTTGTGTTCAGCGTCGTCGAAACTCCCAGAAACAACTGTAAACTCAATTTTGAAAATTTCGGCCCGGGACCCAAAAATTCGTGCTCAGGGGTACCTTTGTCACCGCATATCTTTCTACTGGGGCGACATAGACAGCTAAAATTTTGCATGGTAATTCGCCTTATGGTAGGCTTGACCGGATCAGTTCGATTGGCGCCCTAGCCTGCACCAGTAGAGCTCGGCCATCTTGAGGCAGGCCCCGGATCCGTACTCGGCCGGACTTTTGTCACCGCGTAACTTTTTACTGGGACGACTTAGAAAGATGAAATGTTTTACACATTTATTCACCCTATGGTGGTCTAGACCGGATCAGTTCGATTGGCGCCCTAGCCTGCACCAGTAGAGCTCGGCCGTCTTGAGTCAGGCCCCGGATCCGTACTCGGCCGGACTTTTGTCACCGCGTAACTTTTTACTGGGATGACTTAGAAAGATGAAATGTTTTACACATTTATTCACCCTATGGTGGTCTAGACCGGATCACTTCGATTGGCGCTCCAGCATGCACCATTAGAACTCGGCCGTCTTGAGTGGGACTTAGCCAAAATTTCGGCCATTTTTTTAATCGGGCCCCACGGCCGCAACACTTAACCGATCAGCGAGATTTTTTAACATAAAAAACCCCAAGAGTGGCCGGTTCTAGCGAGCCATAAAACTCTGCTCTAGCTACTACCGTTCACGAGCACGAGGCCGAAAACCTTGCGATGTGATGAAGATTGATGAATTTTTCGACAGTTTTTGTTTAATATCTCGGGAACCACTAAACCGATTCGGCTGAAATTTTAGCACAATACTTCTTGTTACTATGAACAACTATGGTGAAAATTTCAGCCCGATCGGTTAAGTATACCTATATGACGTAGTACTAACTCCTAGTCCCCGGGGGCGCACTGGCCCCCGGCTGAACAAATTGGGTTGAGCGCGTCAGCGCTCAACCCGATTCGCATGCTACCTTACCACAAGTGCAGAATTTTGGTTTTGCGAGTCCATAGGAAGTTAGGGGTGTTGTATGTCGATTCTGGGGTATTCTAGGATGTAGATCACGAATTCGGCATTAGTTTTGTGATTGGGAGTGTCAGGAGGCCACAACAGGAGAGGAGTCACCGTGCGTAGGAGTTTACATTTGTGGAGTATACTGCGTCCCCTGGACGACTTGCCTGGTTTTAATATGTGATAGAGTAATTTGTCTCCGAGTATCCTAGTTTTTGTCTCACGTTGCTGCGACCTCTACGTTATAAGTTACGAAGCGCCAAAGTTGCCTAAATGCTCTCCAAGTGTTGCGATGTCATCAACTGAAACTACTGTAACTATTGCCATACTCAATTCAGCAGGCTGATACTTTGAGACATGATATAGAGGGAACTTTGCAACAATCGCTGCAAGTTTCAGGTAATTCCGGTATGATTTGTGCATTGCCCAGAGCGACGGTCACCTTGAAATCCATTTATCTTTGTGTTACTCATTCTAGCTCGCTCGTTGGTTTAGCAAAATTTGTGATACTTGGCACATCTTTAAGTTAATATATATACCATGATCGCTCAAAGTTTGAGCTACATACATCAGCCCGCGGACGCGAGAGATATAGTCTGACAAACAGCGCTACTTTTCGGTGCGCCATCCTGTATGTATGCAGTCTAAAACGAACGAGTATTTATCCAAAACGAGCTTTTTCGCGTTAATCGCAAAATGGCACCACCGAATTCGCGTCCCATCCTAGGCTTCCTCTGAACCTTTGGGATACATATCATATTATGGTCACTAAATTGTTAGATTTACTTTACTTACGTCTAAGAATATGAACTATGGCCAGTACACAATACAACCTAACGCAGAGAACTGTTCTGCATTGTGTAGCCATCTCGTTCGAAGTCCAGCAGCGGCATGACCAAATGTCGAATTGTGCACTATATGCAGGGGCTGTTGCACACTGGCTTTCCAGCCTCCATTTTCAGCGTGAAACTGCCGAAGAGAGAGAACTGCGACTGCGAAAGACCCGTGAGGCGATGCGCAAACGACGCGATGTGCGTTGACTGGACAAGACTGCAGTTTGTCACGATCGATTTGTTACGCTGAAGCAGTTGACTCTCTCATAATGCAGGCTGAAACCCTCAAGGAAATGATGGATCGGCTGAAGAAGGCGCGGGAGAGGAAGCGACAGCTGCGCTCCGATGTATGTATGCTGTCTGAAGCTTCTACGAGTGTATGTTATACAGTGCTAAAGTTTCATCTTTAGGCTGCCAGGCAGAAAAGAGAGGCGCTCAGCAAACAACAGGAAAGGGAGGTTGACAACGAGTCAAATGGGCCCACCACCAAGGAATCGACTGACAGACTGGCTACAGCAAGCAAAACCGGCCTGACTGACTGGGACGTGGGGTGTTTTGACCCGGAGAATGATGAGAAGTAACGACTGATGCTAGTGACTGGGGTTTAGCTCTCACATCGCTACTAATGCATTCTTCCAGATGCAGCTCGAACCAGAAGTTGTGCAAGATGGCCAACCAACCCACCTCGAGTTCTGCTGGCGGTGACCTCAGTAACCCTAATGTGGAGCCTGCGGTTGGCACTGCCTCTTTCTCTGGCCAGCTGGGCCGGTGGTCCGGCTTGCTCACTGGGGTGAGACAGTGATTGTGCTCTACTCTCTACACTGAGTGCCTAAAGTTCTCCTGCCTCCTGCTTGCCAGAACAAACTACATGCTACCCGTAGTTAGAAGAGCACTAGATAACTTCACTTCTTGAGACGCCTGGTACCGTACCAGACCATAATGTCCATTTCAGCCATGCCAGGACCGCCGCCCAGCCAGGTCTCAACAACAACAGCGACCACAGCAGCAAAACCTCAAGCCCTACCAGTTTGCGAAGGCTGTGAGCCGCCAGCCAGCAGCTGCTGCAGTAACACCAATCACCCTCAACCTGGAATATTTGGGCAGTGTCGCTGCACCCGGTCGTCATCCTTCTGAACCAAAGCAGCCGGCCCATCTCATGAGTGGCCCCACTACCATCCCAACCATTGAGATACTACCACCTCCCCCACCACTGAGCTACATAGGCAGAAGAAAGGTGCCGACGGCACGCTGCACAAGTGGTTGGTCGCGCTGGGCGTGCCGAGAGACGCTGAATCAGCTTGGCGCGAGAGAATCGACTGGTGCGAACGCCGACTGCGCAACCGTCAAAAGTTCCAAGCGTAAAATCAAGGTTGTGAGACTCGTGCGCAAGGGGACATTAGTCCAAGAGAAGGAGAGTCAGGCCGCAAAAACCGCAACTGCTCAACCAGCTTGTCTACCACCAACTATAGAAACCATCAAGTGCGAACCAGAGGAGGACCCCACCACGATGGAGTTCTCACCATCGCGAATGTTGGACCATTCGTGGTCGCTGACACCTTTGGCAACTCCTGTAAAGCAGGAAATCCTCGACGATCAACCCGTGTCGGAGATGACAGAGGTGAGCTCACTCTATACAATGATGCAATCTCGACTGATCAATCGTCACATCGACCACTGTTGCAGGTTGCCGAACAAAGCGCCCTTGGCAAGCGGAGAGAACCACCTGCTTCTCAGAGGTGAAGTATTGATGGTTGCTGTCCTATGGTTGATGCTGGACGTTGGGTATTTGGCTCTGTTGGCGCATGCGCCCATGTTTCCGTGATATGTGTTGCTGACTTGCCTACCTACAGACACTGTTGTACGATGGTTTTGCGGATGACATAGACCACAATAGACTCATTGCAAAGACATGATGTTAGGTTTCACAGTTCAAGAGAAGCATTTTGCGTCACAAGACGAGACAGCGATGCCACGAACACTTCCGGTCTAGTACTGGCTACGCATGCATCATGGACAGCTGTTGACCAGTGCACAACCAACTCTCTTAACGCACGCGTTGCTATGTAAGAAGGCACAAAATTCTGGCGCGCAGTGCGGAAAGCTATATACATAAAACGACGCGGTGCCTGGTAACATCTTTAACATCACCCGTCGAAGACAGGAGATCTTGGCATTGTTCTGTTTCAGTCTCGGCAAGCGTGAGTAGTGTAACGACGGGTTTTGTCGGGTACTGGGCCTCTGGGCTAGCAGCTATGTATCTGACGAGCTCGCAGGAAACTGGCTGCCTTTCTTCTGATGCAATAGTGCCTTCGACCCCTTGCCCCCCTATCTCTGGAAAAATTTCCTTACGAAGAACCCCCCCCCCCCCCCGGCCTCTGAGTGGCCTGCACCTATGGCAGTTACCCTAAGTTTCTATTAACCATATGACCTTCTTGGGTACGTACGGACGATCTTAGCTTGATCGACCGTGTCGTGGGAGGAAGACGACCAAGTTCAAAATTTGTCCACCTAAGGTCGTCTCCTAAGGTCGTTCACAGAGAGAGGTTTGATTTGATGATAGAAAGAAGGGTAATTTGCAAATCACAGAGCAATCAACGCGCGAATTGAACTGACTACCGGGTTTTTCCGAAAAAGCGCCCCCCCCCCCCCCCCCCCAAACAAGCGCCCCCCGGGGCGTTTATTTGGCATGCCTTTCCAAATAAGCGCCCCGGGGCGCTTATTTGGAAAAAAGTTCCTTAGAATAAAATGTGCATTTTGCTTCTTTACGTCAATTGGTCTCCCGGAAAATGAGGTTCTGAGAGGTTGATTTGAGCCTGAATTCTCCAGTTTGTAGGAGAATTCAAACAAATGCATAATCTATCAGGTAAAATATGATTTAGTATACCAGTACTTCACTTCTGTTGAGCATAAGCTTTGTAGTGTATGGAAGTGCCGAAAAGGCACTAGATTAGACTTTCCAATTAACCGCCGCGGGGCGCTTATTTGGTTTGATTTAGCGCTCGCCGGAAGTGCCAAAACTTAATTAGCGCCCCGGGGCGCTTTTTCGGAAAAACCCGGTAGTAGTTATGGCAACCCAAAACTGGGTAAGTACTTACCCAGTTGTACCCAGTTTATTTTAACTGGGTATACCCAGTTTTACTTTCCCAGTTTCAAGTTCGCCAAAATCTGCCGTACCCAGTTTTACTTACCCAGAATTAGCCAAAATTAACTGAGTACCCAGTTTTACCCAGTTTTAGAAACCGGGTGAAAACTGGGTAAATTTACTTTTACTTACCCAGTTCTATCGGAAACTGGGTATACTTACCTGTACTTACCCAGTTTCCAAATTTTGAAAATTGCCATCACTACTGACTAGGTAGGGAGCGGGACGGTGAGGGAGGGGGTCACATCTAACGGGAAGAGACTTAGCAAGGAAAGGTTCAGGGAAGAAGCGCAGTACGCCGCGCCAATGGACTAGGCAACGTATCGACACAGTAGCGAGTGAGCAGCAGAGGCTACCAACATACCTATTGTATGTAGTGTAGCAGCAGATGCGAGCCAAGTGGCAAACGAGCAATTGAAAGCGGACCGTAGAGAACAGCTTAGTGCGACCAATCTCTTGGCAATGGCACAAGTCCTAAATTTGGGACGCGGGAACTACAGGGTGAGTCAGGCAAAACCTACGGTGTTTGTCGGCAAATATATCACTTTATGTCAGAGCGAATGAAACGATATTTGGTGTGCTAATGGAAGATATCCTAACTTAAATATGTGCAAAATTTTATGTTGATTGGTTGAGCCGTTCGTGAGTAACTGATGCGCAAAGAAGATTCGGCCAAATTCACTGCCCGTCAGCGCCATCCTCAAACTTACGGTCTTTGTGTGCTAATATCTGACTAGATACTAAACCAAATAAGCCGATATTCACAGACCCTGTGCAGAACATTTAAAGTTAGTGTTTCTGCAAATCTAACGACTGTCGGCAATAACGTGCAAAAGTTACAGCTGTTTACCCGGAATACCCATGCTTGTGCTGTTGGGCTTCGTTCTGTCGCTTTCCGCAACCTAGAAGGTTTGTGGGCGCGACAGCTCCACAACAGTGACTGCGATTTGTGCATTTTTTTCAGGGCTTATTGCAGATACATTAAGCTATCCTGGTGCAAAATTGCATGCAAATTGGTTTTGTAAATTGCTACATAAAACGCTTTTCCTAGCGAATTTTTGAGTTTTTGATGGTCATACCATATCTCACAAACGGCTCAACCAATCAACATAAAATTTTGCACATATCTAAGCTAGGATATCTTCTATTAGCACATCAAAAATTGTTTCATTCGCTCTGACGTAAGGTAAGATATTTGCTGACAAACACCGTAGGTTTTGCCTGACTCACCCTGTATAGACAAATCCTCTTTCTCAGTGGATGGATTTACAACAAACGAGACGCGAGTCATGTACTATAGCTGTCTTGATCAACAGCTGGATGAAATCTCAACGACCTCACAATATAGCCAATCATTCAAAGACTACTGCTTAGCAGACTATTGCACAACTAAAGTCCGTTCAAAAATAATGAGAACTGGAGGTTTTTCGGCTGGCTCCGTGACCTGTTTTAAGATATGTGCGCGGCAGGGGTACCAGTCGATAGAGTATGGAGAGTGGGTTTGCACCATGCGTGTTTTGCGAAAATTACGCAACACGCACAGAAAACAACGCTCACTGAAAAAAATCGACTTTTTCAATACGTGGCCGATTTTTCTCATTTCAATTGCATTTTGTAGATTTATGTCCTTATTAAGTGTGTAAAATTTGGCGACCCTAGCTCGACGCATAAGAAAGTTGCAGCGATTCTCCCGACCCCTACTTTTTTAAATCCTTAACAAATTTTGAAAATTGCCGCAAAAAATTGCCAAAACTCTGTAACTTGCAAATGGCTTGACCGATCTTGCTCACATTTGGACAGCGTATGGTAGGCATATAGGACTACCTTCGTGTAAAATATCAGACCTATCGATCCAAAACTTCGCGGACAGCAGCCATTCAAATATGCTGCTAGAAACGCCAAATTGGCCGTTTTGCCACCCAGATTTTGGAGCTGCCGTTTTCTGGCCATAGCTTGTCGCTGGCTAGTGCTAGTGACTTTATTTTTGTACCAATCGATGCGCCGATGTGTGCGCTACATTATTGGTTCCTGAGATACTGTGCGATTTTGGCCTCAGTGTAACGATATTAGTAGATCTTTCCGATTGGCTTGGTGGCACCGTAACTCCTGATAGCAGCAGAATTCGAGCATAGTCGTAACCAACAAAAATGTTGAAAAACGGACGACGCATCGAATAAAAAAGACCAGAGCTAGCTAGTCCTACCAGGCAAAAAGTTGCAACCAATCAACAAAAGTGGAAAAATTACAGCGCCCGCCAGACAAGGAAAAAATCTTCTTTTGCGAATATCTTTCGTGACGATTGAGGAATCTCGGCGATACTTAGCACACTATTAGAGGGTATGGGTACCTACGCAGCGCACTGCAGTTTGGCCGTCTCCGATTAAAAAATATACCCAGTCCCCACCCAGTTCCCTTTTTCCGCGACGGCGTCTTGAAATGACCGCTGCTCAAGAAATGTAGGGGCTGCTAGGCTGTCGATGGGTTTGAAGCTGGTCCTATATGCCGCCCATACGCTGTCCAAATATGAGCAAGATCGGTCAAGCCATTCGCAAGTTACAGAGTTTTGGCAATTTTTGCGGCGATTTTCAAAATTTGTTAAGGATCTAAAAAAGTAGGGGTCGGGAGAATCGCTGCAACTTTCTTTTGCGTCGAGCTAGAGTCGCCAAATTTTACACACTTAATAAGGACATATTAATCTACAAAATGCAATTGAAATGAGAAAAATCGGCCACGTATTGAAAAAGTCGATTTTTTTTCAGTGAGCGTTGTTTTCTGTGCGTGTTGCGTAATTTTCGCAAAACACGCATGGTGCAAACCCACTCTCCATCCTCTATCGATTAGTACCCCCTCCGCGCACCTACCTTGAAACAGGTCACGGAGCCAGCCGAAAAACCTCCAGTTCTCATTATTTTTGAACGGACTTTAGCAATCGTCTTTCCGCCACATGCAAAATTTCATTTGTGACTCCCGCCAGTTGTGGATCACAACTTTTAAATTTGCGCCTTGGGAGATTCGAATCCGCGTCCAGGACGAAGATGACCTATTTGATCGTCCGTGCGTACCCAGAAAGGTCATATGGTTAACAAACCACACTGCACCGCAACAATAACGATTGGGTCTGGTATGATCTGGAGGGACCCAATTATTCTAGACGTGACGTTTTAGAATCAGCAGTGGCGGGCCCAGGATTTTCCGATAGGGGGGGCACAAAATCCGAAAATTTTCCAAAGCGCCGCAGGCGAAAATTTCGCACTTTTAGGCCATTTTAACGCTAAAAATCGCCAAAATTTGACCTTTGCAACCTGTTAGATACCCTAAATTTAGATTCAAAATTGCGCCGCAGGCGAAAATTTTTACGTTTTTCATGCTCCCTGTACAAAAATTTGCCTAAATTGAGCGCCGCAGGCGAAAATTTGGCGATTTTTGGTCCCTAAATGCCAAATTCTCTTACAAAATAGCGCCGCAGGCAAAATTTTTTGATATTCGTGTGTCGTTTAAGCAAATTTTTTCTCAAAGGTCGGACCGTAAGGGGGGGGGCAGTGCCCCCCCCGCCCCCCCCCCCCCCCCCTGGGCCCGCTAGTGAGAATCAGTGGAATCAGTGTCGACAAGCGTTGGCGATTAAGTTGGTTTTATCGTAGTACAGTAATGTTAACGTTGCGTCGTGGCGGCTGTACATTTTACATGTTACGTCATGCATTGTAGGCTCAGCATATATGTAAATTCTTCTTAGGACGATATACGAGCAACCGCTTTCTCACCATTACGCCTCGCTCAGCTTCGGCGGATGTCGAACAAATGTGGACAGCCAGGCGCCTCCCGAATTCGACGAACGTTGAACGTTCTGCGGGTGGGGATGGAGAACGCCAAAGTTAGCTCTGCCCTCGGGAAGAGAGGAATTGCATGGATGCTGCAAAGAGAGCGCGAGCGGAAAAGGCGTGAGCGGCTGAGGGAAACCCAAGAGGAGACGGAATTGAGACGGAAACGGGATCGGGAGTCGAAGCGCTGGCGACGCGCTGCCATACGCTCCGTAGGTTTCTCTCATATCATGCGGCGGGTGACGCGTCGTGTGGTGAACGCTCTTTTTTTGGGTTTCGGCTTCATAGGTGCCTCTGATGGGGCGCGAGGCGGGGGGGGGGGGCGGATTAGACCGAGATTTGGGGGGGGGGGGGCGGATTAGACCGAGATTTGGGGCTTGGGGGGGGGGGGGGGGGAACAAGACTGGAGGCGGGGGGGGGGGGTAACAAGAACAAGAATCGAGTTTTTTATGCTCTCCAAAAATAGCCAAAAATTGACCAACAATTGCCCAAAAAGTGTCAAAAACACATACTTTTGCCCTGTTTTGAAGCAAATTGTACCAAAATGACTCCAAATTGCTTAAAAATACCGCCGCAGGCAAAAGTTTTGTTTGCTAATTTTAGGTCACTTTTGGGAAATTTAATGATTTGGGGGGGGGCATCTATGTTAGGCTCTGGCTAGGCTCATTCCAGATAGGAGGTTTTCGCTCTAAACTTAAACCTAAGCATGCCAGGACTGGCTTACACCTAAGCCCAAGATGATGTGCTGGCAAACATTGCAAGCCAAGGCATGGTAGAACCATTTCAAATCACTTCTTATGACGGACCTCGGCTAACCGACTAGAATTGCTTGAAAATGGCCAATTCATCTGCCGATGTTCAAAAAAGTGCATTATGCAGAGGCTCCTGTTCACTGCATATCTCTGTTCTCCTCCTTTACAGAGTGAGACTGCCGAAGAGAGAGAACTGCGGCTACAGAAGAATCGGGAAGAGAAGCGCAGACAATACAAACGACATGCACGTTGATTCAAAATGCAATTCCCCTATACCTTTCTCTCTTCGTACATTCAGACTGAAACGAATGAGAAAGAAAGACTGAAGAAGCAGCAGGACAGAAAGCGACAACACCGCACCACTGTATGTTGCAGCAAGCCACTATTGAAAACACGCCAATAAGACCCCCTCTTTGAATGAGCGCCTCCCCCACCATAAAGATAGCATGTGCCAGTGTAGAGGCGATATTGGGAGTAGTACATTTTGTGTTCTTATGTTAGTAGATATGCTCTTCAGGCAGCTGGGCACGCTAAGAAGGCACTTAGCGAGAAGAACCGAGCACGGCAAAGGTTCCTTTATTTCGAAGTTAAATTCTGCACAAGCCAACCCAGTCAGTACAAGGTATGTGTGCAATATAATCGAACTTTAGAGCGAGCCAGCGAAAGGCTGAGCGAGCCGTTCCAACCATTGATTCGAATGTCAATGATGCCACAGGGTCTCCAAAAGGGCCACCTGACACAGTGGAAATGCTGGAATTGGACTGTCTCGATCTGGAAGACAACGAGAAGTAAGCCAGGCCAGAGATGATAGTGTCTGTGCTTTGTGTTGATTCACCATATCAAGTGAGCTCGTTTCCTTTTCTCCATTCGAGAAGCGACGCAGCCCAGAAGTCAAGCCATGCGGTCAACCAACGCGCTTCAAGTTCGACCTACACCGGTGCCCCTAAGTTGTTGCCTATGACGGGCGCTGTCTCCGTGACTGGTCGGCATGACAAGTGGTTCGACTTGTTCAACAGGGTGAGCTGCGACTTTGTATACTCACTACCAGGTGCCCCAAGAAAGTGACTATCGCCTATAATTTTAGCAGTGTGCGCGGAGTTTTTTTGCTAGGCGACTAGGTATCGGTTTTTTCGCCCGGGCTCAGCCGGGCGAACCCCTACGAGAGCTTTGCGTCCGTGCGTCCGTTCGTTCGTGCGTTCGTGCGTAACGCTCTCTTATCTCGGCGTTGGGAATTCGTAGGAGGAAGGTCTTGGACTTTATGGATAGGTTCGGCTCACTGGGTAATGTCGCTAAGGGACTTCGAAATTCAAAACTTTGAATTGCGCGCGCAATTCTCATGATTGGCTAACTCGGCGTACTGCATCTGAGCCGAAGTAGCCAATGATGAGAAGTGATAGGTGACACTCATGAGTGCTGTCAGAAAGGCACTCCGCGTGATTGTTTTAGCAGATGGGGGCACAGGAAATCCTAGCAAACGTTGCATTCCTACTAAATTTTCTCCTTCCCAAGTTCTTCAGTGTAGAAAGTTTGAACTTGGATAAGCGCGCACTGTCTGATACGATAGATCACAACTTCTAATTCAAATCTGCGTAATTTGAACGGCATACGGAGCGTGAGTTTACCTCCAAAATCAGGCAAATGCACCGCAAATCGCCAAACAAACGACGGATTCGTGTTCTGTGACGCTGAAGGTGCACGACGGACTGATGGACGGACAGATGGTCTGACGCAGGCAGCGCGTTTGTACTGGATGAGTGCGCGTCTTTCCAGTCTACTACTCTGCTGCCGAAGCACAAGTCGGTAACCAACCAAGTACTCCGTCTCTCTTAGTCCATCAATATTCTAACAAGTTTACCTACCCCTGAAATTGTCCCGCCAGCACCAAGTCTTATCAAGTTTGGTGATACTGCTACACAGAACAGAGGACGATGGATAGGACAAAGGACAGATACAATGTAGACGATTTACTGACTTGTCCCCGCCAGCTGCTCATTTTAGCAGTCTGATATGCTGTCTTTGTCTTGCCTTTCCGATAACTTGGGACATTCCAAGTTGTTGTCTTCTAGTCGGACAATATAGCCGGGTCAGATTGTCTAAGACAATTGTTCTCCAAGGACAAAGACATGTCGGGACTTTGTAAACACGGGAACGGGAACGGGCACGGGAACGGGAAACCGTTTGTAAACACGGGAACGCGGGAACGGGAACGAGTTGAACTAAGTCGCCCATCATCATACGTTCTAAATTCTCTTGACTTACACATTAGGCAAGACGCGCGGAATTTAATGGAGAACACGATTTTGTCGAAAAATTGTGGAAGTTTTCATAAATTATGCCCAAATTTCCGATTTCATCCCCTTTTGTGGTAATTTAATGGACTTCTCGCAACCGCGTGCACGTAGGAAGCCGAAAATTGCATGAAATAGTAAGTAAAGCTTGACGGCGGATATGTTTCAGTCGGTTAATCTAAACAATTTTTGGTTTCCGTGCCCTGTTTTTGGATTTAATGCGTTATTTTTTCACTGTTTTTGATTTTTTGCCAAAATATGGACTCTCAAGGTCGAAAAAGATCCCGCCGAGATCGGCAAAACTGTGAAGATGAAGTAGCACTAATTGTCATTGAGTTGGGCTACTTACCTCAACGCGTTCCCGTTGCCGCGTTCCCGTGTTTACAAACGGTTTCCCGTTCCCGTTCCCGCTCCCGTTCCCGTGTTTACAAAGACCCGACATGTCTGATTTGACGGGCTATTTGCACTACACTGCGACGAACGGAGTTTCGTTCAGTGGATACTTTTGAGAGCCTTCGCTGGTAGATTCATTGCTGTTGGCTTGAACGGTAGCGCACACTGCACAGTGCTGTGCTCTGCAAGTGACAGTGCGAGAGTCGCGTCCAATCGGACAAGAAGTGGGCTGGCATTGCAAACGTCCACAATTGTCAAATTTTGAATCAGAGATGTCTCGCAACGATGAATCGTGAGCACTTCCGTACTGCCGAGGCGACTCGACGGTGCAAATTTGCATCATGACAGCAGTCAGCGCTATACACCTTCTTGATTGAGGCACTTTTCAAACTTCTCTCTTTCTTGCCGAACTCCAGGCGGCCTCCAATGGCTTCAAAGGCGAGTGCCGACGCTACTGCGCTGCCCCCTGAGATATTGGCATCCATCTTCGATCTGCTGCCAATCAAGGACAAGTTGGCCACCCAGAGGACCTGCCACGATTTCGCTCGCGTCGTCAAGAATACCGAGTGAGTTATCGCCCCCTCTGGCTGGGACAAAATTACTTGAGTCTTGGAGGAGGTGGAGCTGACGCAAGGAATTTGTTAAGTCAGTCAGTACGCAAAATATCGGGTTGAGCGCGTCAGCGCTCAACCCAATTTGTTCGGCCGGGGGCCAGTGCGCCCCCGGGTACTAGGGGTTAGTACTACGTCATATACCGGGTGGTCCAAAAAAAAGTGGCACCCTTTGAGCGCTCACAACTTGCCCGTACGACGGCCGACTGCGTTGCAAATTTGCACAATTATTTCCCCTTATGGTACCAATAAACACACCAAATTTCACCCTATTTGGTTATACGGATCCAGAGTTGCAGCGTTGGGAATTTTCAAGTATTGTAGAAAAATTTGATCGTCTGTAACTTTTGCGTGGGTGAAGCAATCAAGGTCAAACGTTCACAGGTTATACTCTGGAAGGTTTGCTACCTGAATACCATGCCACAATCACAACTTTTTGGACGTGCCGCACATGCGACTCTGTGTTACAACTTCAGCGTGTGTCGCAGCAGACAGTCGAAACGATTTTCATGCAGCATTTGCGGCACTTCCAAAAAGTTGTGATTTTGCCATGGTATTTAGGTAGCAAACCTTCCAGAGTATATCCTGTGATAGTTTGACCTTGATTGCTTAGCCCACGCAAAAGTTACCGACGACCGAAGCTTTCTCTACGAGCGACAGTACTTTGAAATTCGCAACGCTGCAACTCTGGATCTGTAAAAGCAAATTAGGTGAAATTTGGTTTGTTTATTGGTAACATAAGCGAAAATAACTGTGCAAATTTTCAACGCAATCGGCAGTCGTACGGGCAAGTTGTCAGCGCTCAAAAGGTGCCACTTTTTTTGGACCACCCGGTAGGTAGACTTAACCGATCGGGCTGAAATTTTCACCATAGATGTTCATAGTAACAAGAAGTATTGTGCTAAAATTTCAGCCAGATCGGTTGAGTGGTTCCCGAGATATTAAACAAAAACTGTCGAAAAATTCAGCGATCTTCATCTGATCGCAAGGTTTTCGGCCTCGTTCTCGCGAACGGTACTAGCTAGGGCAGTGGTTTGTGGCGCGTTAGAACCGCCCACTAACCGCATTTATCATGTTAAAAAATCACAGAGATCGGTTAAGTATTGCGGTCGTAGGCCCCGATCAAAAAAATGGCCGAAATTTTGGCTAAGTCCCACTCAAGACGGCCGAGCTCTAGTGGTGCAGGATGGAGCGCCAATCGAAGTGGTCCGGTCTAGACCACCATAGGGTGAATAAATGTGTAAAACATTTCATCTTTCTAAGTCACCCCAGTAAAAAGTTACGCGGTGGCAAAAGTCCGGTTGAGTACAT
>JASAMZ010009573.1:0-30227 GCA_030248115.1 Linhomoeus sp. GSCO2_2 | reverse complement strand
TGTGTGTGTGTGTGTGTGTGTGTGTGTGTGTGTGTGTGTGTGTGTGTGTGTGTGTGTGTGTGTGTGTGTGTGTGTGTGTGTGTGTGTGTGTGTGTGTTGTATCGTGTTCAAAACAGACAGACTGACAGCAGTATTTACCAGTATAGAGGATCTTGACGTCGCGGTGAGCTGGCTGTCTCCAAGTCTTCCACGCAGCAGCCACTGCAGGATCGGATCGCTCGTAGGTCTCTGGCGCCATGTATCCTTGCTCCTTGAGTCGCTTGAGCCCGTCCAGGAACATCCCTGTGACCATGACTCCTTGAGGCCTGAGCACCCTGAGGATCTCCAGAAGCGCCAGACGGCGGTCCGGCCAGAAGTAGAGCAGTTGGAGTGGGAAGACGCCGTGGAAGAAGTCGTTGGGGAAGAGCATGCGCGATACCAGGCCCTCGCGCAGCTGCACGCGACCGGCCTGGGACCGCCTCCGGAGCACAGCGTGAAACGAGGGCAGAAGGTCTACGAGTTACCTTATAATGTCGCTTAAACGACTACATCCACTGTCGTAGGGATGGATGGAGATAGAACGGTGATGCCGCCATCAGCAAACGGAACCCTTCATGTCCCCCTCCCTCAAATGACGTCACAGGCCTCCACCCCTTTTTATATATTACCCTTGGAGACCTTTTCTGCCTCGTTGACCATGAAAGTGGAGCAGTCGACGCCGAAGACCTTGCCGCTGCCTCCTTTTAGCTTCTTGATATGCGGCCAAAATGCCAGTGCCCGGGCCGAATCCAATTTTCCAGCACGTTGTCGTCCACCCTGGGATCGAGCTTCTCCACCATGCACTTCTCCAGGAAGACGTTCTGTTGTGCATGAAGCGGGTAATGTCAGGTAGCCGATCAGCGACTTCTTGGGATCGCCCAGGTGCGCGTCGAATCGGCGCCGCAGCATCTCCGGAGAAGAATTCGAGAACTGCTCGCCATGGCGAATTGCCAATGCCAGATTCAGTGTCGAGGCAATTTCAAATCCGGTTGAACGATTATTGCCTTTTGCTTGCTCAAACAACGGTGGCAGTTTTGAAGATCAAGCGTTCAGTAAATGCAACTGGACGTCTGGAAAATGTTCACCATCATACCTCAGCCAAAAGACGAAAGAAAGACCGAGTTCGGCAAGGACGTGGTAACGTGGCAGGTTCGCTCGATTTGGTTCGCCGCACAGGAACGGTGCCGCTGCGTGATCACAGATGTCGTAAGCAAGAACGAGCGCCAACGAAATAGCCGTTGTCAATTTTTGCCATCGACGACGGCCGACACGAAGATCAGAAGCGGTAGGTTTCAATTGGTAAGTTCGCTTCCGATCACGATCCGCTTGTTCGCGCACCGCAGCGAAGGATAGCTATAGAAGTGGAAGAAGGCGATATGGCAACAAGAGGAAACCAAAACGCTTAACGGCCAATGCTCAAACTGTTGCGCCACACCAATAATAACAGAGGCCAGCTACTGCAATTTATCTGGAGCTGCTTCTTCTTCATGATGATGTAAGACATGCAGCGGTAATGTCCATAACTTTGCGAAGTTCGTTAGTTTCGTGGCGGGCGTCCTAGCGTGCTCGTTAGGTGTGTTTTGTTGTCACGATTGAATTCCGAGCTTGAATATAAGCCAATTTAAATCCATCGAAGTTGATTCACTTCTGCGTATGTGCCAATTTAAGTTTAAAAAATTGACTAAAAAAGCTACATCTGTCATCGCCCATAAACTCACCGTAACCAATTCCCAATCTCCTTGAGATTTCCTCCTAAAGTGCGCCATCAAATCCAAAGGCGTCCATTGAAAGTAAGCGCTACCGCCACGGCTGATTTTGTAATAACACTGGTAGTATACAGTAGTAGCTAGTCTCCCAATCACAAACGAACTTTTTGTTTTTTCGCAGCGCCAATTCAAAGTTCAAACGATTCAATGAAGATGGGGCACCGCTCGTTTCCGCGTAAAACACGTATACGGTAACTAATTTCAAATCCAAAGTCAAAAACACATTCGGTCTTTGCGCAGCGCCAATTCATAATTCAAACCGCCAATACTCGTTTGCTAATTACGTGTACACTAACCAATTTCAAATCCCGTTAACACTTTCTCTGCGCGCCACCGTTCAAAATTCAAGCGGTTTAACGAGAAGCGCCACGACTCCTTCGGTAAACGCGCACAGCATAGTTCACCACACAATCGTGAAGCCGGCAGACCTTATTAGGCCACCAAAACTGCGCAGTGCCGTCGTTTCCGTTGTTACGGTTTCGCTATGTGTCTCATTACTAAATTCTTCCTACACTTGTCACATTCCTGATTCCTCCTACACCTATTTTACCTCAGCAATACGTAACGAACCAAGTAATGTACATAAAACAAACGTATTGCTTATTTTAATAAAACTTATGAATTTGAATAGATGCTTTGTTTCTGAGTCTGTTTATTAAAAACATCGTTTCTTGAAAAGTTGCGAAACCGTCCAGTCGTCCTACAAGGAGAAGTGCCAGGAGCGAATACGGCGACACGCCGCGATCAGTAGGCGATTGATGTTGTGTTGCTCGAATCAGTTCATTTGAGAAGCGTGTTCGCGACTCTCTCTCTCTCTCTAGTCGGTCGCGAAGTCGACGACGAGCAAGTCGAGAGGATCCTCTCGGCTGGCGAAGACCAAACCTACCTGTCTTTGACTCAGGAAGTCAGGCTTTGCAGCAACAATTGCCATCTTCCCTTTTGCCTCCCCTTTTGGTTCATCGTCTAAACATCTTTTAGTTCGCGGTGGAGACGGCGGAAGCTCGGCAGGCACTGGGCGACGTCAAGGCGCGCCAGGGCGAGCTCGCCAAGTTGGAGAGCAACGTGCTCGAGTTGCACGATCTCTTCCTCGACGTCGCTTCTTTGGTGGAGTCGCAGGTCTACAGTTGGAATTGTGTACAGTTGGACTTCGATTTTGTCTCATCGTTCGTGCAATCATCCATAAATTCCAGGCCCAAGTAACCGACCGAATCGAAGATAACGTCGGAAAGGCCAACGTTCACGTCTTCGCGGGAACCAATGACGCCCGACAGGCCCTGAAGCTGAAGAAGAAGGCGCGGAGGGTGCGAGCCGTTCGGTTGCTTTGGAATTCAAACGCTGATTTCCAGGAATTTGTGGTTGTTTCAGAAGAAGATCCTGTCGATTGTCATTGCGGCCGGAGCGGTCGCTGTGGTGGTCCTGATTGGCGTGGCTGTGATTATCGTGTATCTATGATGAGTAATTCCGTCGTAACTGCTGTGTTGCACCAACTGAGTGCCCACATGAGATCGGCAATTGGAATTCACATCGTGTGGAACGCCTTGCTGACAACTGTGTACCGGTACCTACATAATACAACGTGGTTTCACTGAAAGCACACATGTTTCACGTAGGTACTGTAGGTACTGTAACCGACTACGATTATTAGTGACAGCGATTATTGGCGACTACTCCGCGATTGCTATCACCCGTCCAAAGATCCCACTGATCAAGAATAAATGGGATCGTCGACGACCGAAGACGAACCGTCTGTACTGTTTGGTTGTGCAAGTGCAAAGCCTCGTGGTTCACGCGCAGGCTGCTTGCAAGAAGGCGGCTTCGCTAAACATGGGGGCATACAGCAGCGCTTTACAGGTTTCACATACGTTCGAGTACATGGTCATAGAAGTATCGTAAGCGAAAGGAACCGCAGTGCTTTATGGGTGTGTGAAACAAGGCCTGCATGCAGCGTCGATTACGAGCGTCTCCTACTAACGATGGCGCCGCAACACCTACTGAATCGGCGGACCCTCTGTAGGCGCGGTAGTGGTCAGGGCGTCGAGGATGAGCTGCATCTGCTCCGCGAGCTGCTGCGTCCTCTGAGCCAGCTCGGCCACCCGGCCTCTCGTCTCTTCGTCCGTGTCGTGCAGGGCGGTCGAGATGCGCCTCTGCAACTGCACAGAGCGCTCGGCCCAGCGGTCGCTCTCCAGGTAGGCGGAAGGGTTGCGCCCAAAGGCGGCCACGTCGTCTACGGTGCTCAGGTCGATCAATGGAATCGGCGGCGCGCCCGACGGCCCCACTTCCACTGATTGGCGCTTGCTGCGAAGAACCTGAGACAAGAAGAGGTTTGCATTGTGAACAGACCACACAGCGTAATCATTCAGCTTGGCTCACCAGGGGATTGGCTATAGTCAGAGATGCGCATAACATCAAGAGATAAATGGTTTCACCGTGAAGCATCTTTAGTTATCTTTCCCTAGCTAGCGATAGAGTGCAATCGGCAGAAGACGAGTCTGACAATTGTACGCTCGAATTCCCGAGAATAACTGACAAAGAGCCAGTTTTGAGTCGAAGCAAAATATTTGCCTTCGAAGACTTTGCGTCGCGGATTATGTCTTTCGCAAGGGCAATCCCTCAAGACCACTCTTGGTGACTGGGTTTCTGAGGCCAAGTGAGCAAAGGAGAGGCAGGCAGCACCGACCAACAGTGATATGCTGCATCTCGTTACAAATGCATGTAGTGCAGAAATGCTCCCAAGTCTCAACAGTGGGAATATGCTCAATTCTGAAACGCACAAAAGTGACCGCCTCAATAACGAAAACTCAGCAGCGCAGTGAACCACACATTCAAAAGGAGCTAGTGCTTACGCATGTAGATAACATGTACTGTAGCTATCTGCACTCACCTATGCACATATGCACATGCATACGCTATCTGCACCTACAGTATGCACATAAACCTATTCCAAATACCGTAAATCCTCCAATAAGCGCCCTGGGCGCTTATTTTTCAACCTACCTCTAGGGGGGGGGGGGGGGGGGGGGCGCTTATTGGAGGGGGGGGCGCTTATTGGAGGGGGAGGCGCTTATTCGAGGGGGGGGGGGGCGCTTATTAACTTGACCCCTCAGGAGTGCCAAAATTTCACCAAAATTCTCCGTTGCTGACACATTTTTGCTGACATCTGCATAGATTTCAGACTGAAACTGTATAGCTTTTGATCAGAATACCTGCAGTTAGTAGTAGTGCTGTCATATGTAGCCAAAACTTGTGTTAGGAATGGTCACAGAGCACGTATGGTAGTGCTAGTGCTGCTGGTACTAACAAAAGGTGGGCGCTTATCGGAGGGGGGCGCTTATTTTTTCAACCTCCCTCTCGGGGGGGGGGGCGATTATTGGAGGGGGGGCGGTTATTCGAGGGGGGGGCGCTTATTGGAAGATTTACGGTATACCATTTGAACATGCTTTACTAGATTAGCGAACACGTTCGGCAACGATTGAGCGGTGATGCAGCAGAAGTGTTATGTTCATCATATTAAGATCACCGAACTCCAAACGCTTCCAAGATCGTTGCACAAGTGTCCCATTAATGCTTCGAATGCCGGCCAATCACAAGAGGTAGACCGTCTCGTTGTTGAGCGTCTCCAGTCTGGCGTGCATGCCCTTGCTCTTGGCCTCCCTCTTCTCCTGCTTCAGAAGCGCCAGCTTCCTCTGCACCATGCAGAGCTGCAGGCACAGAATGCAGGACAGCAGGCAGAAACAACTGGCTAACAGTAGCGCTGCCAGCAGTGCCACAAGCAACAGCTTCGGGTGCGCCTCAACCCAGCCTGTCACTGGGGCAATTGGCGACCTCTGGGAAGTGGCTTCAGATGGTCGGTCGCTCGATGGAGACACTTGACGCAGGGTGCTGCCCGTGAAACCGGAGTGTTGGCTGCCAGATGGCTTCTCATCTGGAATTGGGCTGTCCATCTTCGCGCTGGCGAAGAATCGCACCACTTTGGGTTGAGGCCAGTCCGGACGGCCGGGAGATAGGTAAACGGGAGAAGGCTTAGTCTTGGTTTGGCGGATGGTTGTTCGTGTTGTGGGTTGGGTGGGAACAGTAGGCGTTGTAACAGGTTTGGTTTCCGGCGTCTGCTCTGACTTAGTGACGAACTCCGACGACTTCTTGTCAACAATTGGAGTCGTCCCAGCTGCCTTCGTCTTGGTGACATTGATATTGCCTTTGGTGGCGACGACAATTGGCGTCGTTGTGCTCAGAGGTGTATCAAGTTTCTCTTGAACCGCTTCTGAGCCTTTGTCGTCTTCTGAGAGGTTAATCAGACGAGGTGTTATTTCCGCTGCTTTGTTTCGCTCCTCCTGGGAGATATTACTCTCAAGCGATGAAGAACGAAAAGCAGTGTCGAAATCTGACGTGTCCATACTTGAATGCGGTGTTAGCCGATACGGCCTTCCTCGAAGACCGCCTAAATTGAAAGCACGGTCACGCATTCGATTTCTCCACCTGCGAAGGTGATAACGAAATGGCGCCGACCAGCCTCGCTCTTCTTATCCTTATGATTTGCCGATTCGTCCTTCATTCCACTCAGAATCGTCTTTCCGTCCAGGGTTGCGCCTAATCCACAAAGCGATGCAACGATCGCGACGATGCCGATCATCCAGTGAACAAATTCCATTAAGCCGACAACGCTGACTCAGTCCTCCCTTCGCAAACACAATAACAGCCAGTTGCTGCCGCAATGTCGACGATCGTGGCAAGACAGTGTAAGGCGCGGTGTGTCGATCTGGCGAACGCAATGCGCGCCGCTCGCGGACAACTCTCAACTTGTGGGAAAAGAGGGGCAGAAACTTGTTCTCGACTTGACTTCGCGCCTGCTGGCCTCAAGCGGCTGTATCACTCTCCTTGCATCGTCGAACGGAGAGCGGCGACGGCTGAGCAGAAGGTCGGTTACATAGAAGCAATGCAAACTAAATCGTTTCGGCCTTCGGAGATTAAGTGGGCTAGCAGGTGAAATGCGTTGTTGGATCAGGGTAATCGTCGACATCGCGCATGTTGAATGAGAAGTCTTCGCCTTCGACCAACGAAAACGCAATGAATCCACGAAGCAAACGAATCACAATAGGAACATGAGCTCGTTGCTGTTGAGACTGTCCAGTCTGGCGTGCATCTCCAAGTCTTCCCCAGAGTGACTGCCGCCTTTGTGGCTCGCGCCCTCCAGGTGTCTCAGGCGCCTCTTCATCCTTCTGAAGCGCAGGCAGAAGTGGAGGCAGCTCATGCAGAGGCAGGTGAGGGCGGAGCTAGCCAGCGCCGTGATGGCAACCACGACGACGAGAGATACGGTCGTCAGACGGTCCAGAGCGCTGGACATTCGACGACCGGCTGGGTGAGAGCAAGGGGAATGAGTAGACTTTGGATTGGCGGACGTCGTTGAAACGTCTTTTGTCGCTGATTCGTACGTTGTCGTTTCCACAGAGGCAGTACTTTCTTCTGTGACTGGACGTGTTCTTGGCGATAGCGTTGTGCGCCTTCTGGTCGCCGAGTGGGTGGTTGCTCTCCTACTGCGGTCGCTGAATCTCTCTGCAGTCCTCCTTGAAGCTCTTTCGGAAGAAACGACTGACTTCTCGGTCGTTTCTGAAGCCGTGACTGTGACTGTGCGCCCTCTGGTTGGACGTCGTCGGGGAAAGAATCGTATTGTAGGCCTGACTGTAGCCGGTGATGTTCCATCCCGGGGCCTTGTTGATTGACCACGCGTCGTCATCCACTGGGTCGTTCGTGGTCGTTTGGTCGTCAGACTCAGTTTGGACTTCGTAGCCGGAAGGTGGACTACCGCCAGACTTCTACGATGGGTCCCCCCACTACGGGGAGTCTTCTCCGTGGGGCGGAACCCGGCATTGTTGGCAGTGGCAGTAGTTGTCGCCCGAGTGCGACCTCGTCGGGTCGTCCTTTCTCCAAGTCGCGTTTGCTTGCGCCCAGTCTGCTTCAATGGTCGCCTGGTGGAGCTCTCGACAGGGAATGATCCAGGGAGAACAGTAGTAAGCTTGACAGCAATAGGAGTTTGTTTCTTGGTCGACATTCGTGTAGTAGTCTTTGCTGTTGGAGCTGCCGTTACCGTCACGTATCTGGGGAACTTCTTAGCGGAAGGTTTTACCGCGCCGACAGACGGGGTTGCCACCGTTGTTAATTCTTGGATTCCGCTTGTAGCCAAATTTGGTTCTTTCTCTACTTGTGCCGTTCTGCCTACGTAATAGAAGAGCTCGTGTTGGAGGTCGTCGAGGGCGGTCAAGATCACTTTGCCCACGGGCCTTTTCCCCATGAAGGAATTGGCGCGCTTCAGAACAATGGACGCCGCCTTTGGATCCTCCAGTCCCAAGAGCGACAGCCGATTTGAACGGGTTACCACCATAATGAGAATGCGAGGTCGACAGCCGCTGGCTCTCTGGGTGCCATCCAGAATTCGATTGCCGAAGTCTTGGGTTGCTTCTCGTTCGATTGGAATGTTCTGCGGAATCACGGCGACCACAAGGGCGAACTTCTCGCAGCCTGGGGAGAAGCTGACCTTCTTTCGAAGAACGGCCGCCGTCTTCTCGATGGCTCCACTGACCGTTGTCGGGAAGGCCACAAGTCTGCCGGGGTCACAGAGGGGCGACCAGACGTCGGTTCCACACCGCTTGGCGTCGGCTTCAGCGAAAGAGGGAAAGGCATCTTTTTTCGCCGTCGCCACGCAGAAGAGTGCTGTTGAAACAAGACTGAGCGCAAGTTGGACTGGGGCTTTTCTCATTTCTGACGAGAAGAATTCGACAACTTTTTTTCTATTAATGGCTCCTTCCTGTACACGAAGGATTGTGGTGCGCGAACGGACGGCACTACAACAGTCGGCGTGTGCGTCGCCTGTGACTGCGCCGCCGACTCAGTTACCCGCCGTCAGAACGATTGTGTAAAGAAGTGGACGAGTTGGAGCTGCGGCGCGTCGACTGCGCAAGTTGCCCGAATGCAAATGCGAAGAAAATGCCGCTTAACATTAGTAACGTGCTGACAACCTAGAAATTCGAACGGATGAGAACTGTACCGATGAAACCACGAGTAACGTTGTTACTTCGTCTGTAACATTTGTTAAGGTGCAGGAACATTTGGCAAGAAGAAACCGCCAAACACAAAACGGACGTGCTACGAACCGATCCGCTGCACTCTGCTACCCCATTTTGACCCCCAGATGTGCGCGGTCGTGAAATCGCCCTTAACCCATTCCGTTTGATTCGACGTGCAAAGAGGAGGGAGCCAGTCTCTAACCAGAGAAGCAATCTATCAGACGTGTCTTTCTCCACCTCCCAGAGGGCGCCATCACAAAAGCCAGCTCGGCGGACGACGACAACGCAGATTTGTCTCCTCTGTCATCGCAAGCCGCCACCCAGCGAGACAGCAGCCGCAGCAATTGAATCTTAGAAGTCCGTCTGCCTGCCCCAGCGGAGATCGGCGGCCAATCAAAATGTCAAACAGCCCCCACCCTTCCCTACACCACCACAAGAAGGGGGCAAATTGGGCGGCGGGCCGACAGGAAGCGGGGAGCAAATCTATTGCCGTTTTCCTTGAAAACTGCCTCTGTGCCCCCCCCCCCCACCCCTTTTCCCTTCAACCGAACTCTAACGGCCGGAGCAGCCAGCCGAGACTCGATGGAAAACCGATGTTCCGCCCATTCAGAGAGAAACTATTGGATGCGCTCGAGTGATTCTTCAGAACTCGGGAAAATAGGTTGCGAAAGCACAGAATGGAGAAACGTTTTTCAGTAAAATGGTGAGAATATGACGTTTTGGAGTAGAGAATTATAGACGTACGTTGGAAGTGAAGACTTCGACGATACGATGGCTGCGGAAGTGCCACTGTCGCTGGAGTCTACCGACGTAAGCGAGACGATATGGCTGAGAATTGCCATTCCGGCGGTGCTGATCGCAGGTGGAGCTATGTATACCAATGATTGCGGCGCTGTTCATAGGCATATTGTATGTACAGAATCGTTGAAACGACAATGTTGTTCGCAGGCGGTCTTCTTCGAGTCAGTCTGATTTCTTTCGGCTACGTCTTCATCGCGCTACTGTCGATACTGTTACCCACAAAATTCGGTGAGTAAACTCGACCTAACCCAGACTTCAATGCTCATTTTGAGTGCTGGCTGGTCTTGCAGACAAGGTGAAGCGCTTCCTGCAAGTCGCCGTGGCTTACAGCGGGTGCTGCGGTCTTGCGCAGACCGTCTATCACATCGGCCTGCTGACACGAACGTCGATTAATGAAGACAACAGCAGAGAACTCTGTGAGCAAGTGTTCATTCATGTTAGTGAAACTAGCATATTGGTGAGGGGGGCCTATCAGAGTATTCACCGTATGATGTACTAGCTGCGTGCTACTCTTCAGGCGAGAGCAAGACGAGTTGGCTGAAGCAGTTGGGCTTCCAGAGGATCCAAGGCTCCGATTTGTGGACGACCATGCGTATTATCCTCCCGGAGGTGATGGTCTGCGGGGTCACTCTGACGGCCTATGTGAAGATCGTGGGCAAGCGAGAGGCGTCGCGCGCCACGGACGGCCTGGCCATGCCCAACTTCCTGCTGCGCAGCCTGCGCTACAGCACCGTGTCTCAGGCAAATGTTCCGCATATTTATGAAGTTCGCTGGCTTAGAAAGTGTATGTATTCAACTCGATCGTTAGGTAGCTAAAATGTTCTTTCAGCGCACCTCTGACATCCGACATCGTTGTTTTGTTTCCAGGTGGCACAGACGGCGCTGTCCCAGGCGGAGAAGGTGTCCTCGTCCCACCACTCTGTTGCCGGTGACCCCACTCTGACCGAAAGCGAGAAGTGGAAGCAGTGGATCAGCAAGCGTCGACTTCAGCGGCTGCTGCAGGCGTCCTGGAATGCCCTCTTCTGCTTCGGTTCCTGCGTCGCCGGCATAACAGTTCCATCCGCGCTCTCCATCCCCTACTTTCTTATCTTCCTCTTCTTCGCCACGCTCTGGGGATGCAATCGGCGCATCTCTGAGGTACCATACTGCAGCAGGTTTCGCAGCTAAATTGGGTTTTAATTGGAGCCGCAACTCCTTCTTCAGTACTGGTGGCATCGCCTCAGGCAATTCACCTGCGTCCACAGTGTGGTCCATCTGACGCTCCTTTACATGTACCAGCTTCCATTGGCCAACCAATGCCGACTCGACAGTCAGTCATTCGTGGCGAGGTTCGAGACACTTTGTCGGGATTGGATTGTTCGTGTACTTTAGTGTGCTGAATAGCGTTTCAAGGCCAGTCAACAGTGTTGGTCACCCAGTGAGGCAACAGTTTCATGCAACAGTGAGGCTGTCACATGCGTAGTGTACTGTCGAACAACCGAAGCTGCTTCAGGCTTTTGGGTCTGGTGCCGTTGATTGACACGCCCGACACGCGACAGCCAAACTCACCCTTGTCAGCTCAATGGCCTGCCTACGTTTTACCTGTCGTCATACTCCTTCACTACTCCCTCACGGCCAAACAACTACGATTCGCGCATCTGAAGGGGAATGTGGGTTTGAGCGGATGTGATCTACTTGCGAGTGAGCGCATTGCAGTTGCTACTACTTGTCACTTCCTAGTCCTACTTCAGGATCTTGAAGCATCTGAGTCAGACGAGGAGACAAAGGTGCCAACCTCCTTGATGGCACAGATGGAAATCGGGAAGGCCAACCTTCGCAAGGGCAGAGGTCTCTACAGGGTAGCATTGCTGTCGTCGCTGCAGCACGAAGCCGATCAGCACGAATCGAAGAAGGTTTCCATTTCCTCTGAAAAGGTGAAGGTTATTGTTATGCAGTAGTGGTTGGTCATGGGGTGAATCCAAAACTTCTAGGGAATGGAAACAGCGGAACTCAGTGACACAACCATTACAGTGGAAAGTGAGTCGCTGGAGATGGTGAAAACGGCCGCTAGCTCGGATGACGTCTCCACGTCGACGAAGTGCAGTCGCAAAGTAACGATCGAGTCGCACCGCGACCGGGACAACTCGGTCTTTCTAAGGCCTACATCCGAGCAGCCAAGCTCCAGGCAACTGAATTGGCTCAATGTCACTGACAACTGCTCAACCACGAATGTCAAGATTCTAGATCGTCGCTGAGAACCGACCGAAAGGGAAGGAAGTCCGTCTTCCTGTCCTCGCCCCAGAACACCTTCGTCCCATCCTTCACGCAGCTGCGGGGGAGAAAGCTGCGCTGGTACCAGATGGTCGACTGGTCCGCAGTGGTGACAATGGCCGTGAAGTTCGCCAACAAGCAGAGCTACGCACTGGCGCTGTTCGTCATGATGGTTGGTCAGAAAGTGTTTCTAAACAACAGTGAATCAGAGTTGCGCGCATACAGTTTGTTATTCGTTTGACCGCAGGCTTGGTCCATCCTCTACCATAGCTGGTCCAGCTTCCTCCTCCTGTTGTGCTCTTGCGTTGTGTGGATGGTCCCTGACACCAGGTCCTTCTCACTCCGCTTGTCGCCCTACGTCGTGATCTATACAGAGGTGAGACTGAGACCGTGTTTCAGCATTAGCCTAATAATGCAATTCATGTTCAGTTTCAATACTGTTCAGTTTCTACTCGTGGTGCAGTTTGTGTATTCTCTCAACCTCACACAAGAAGAGTTACCTGACGAACACCCACCAATCCTGAGGCAACTGGGTTAGCCGTTTGGTGTTTTTTCGCCGCGCCTCAGCGCGGCGAGGTGTATATATACGGATGACAATGTCTGTGTGTCCGTCCGTGGCACCGAAGTAAGATATGTGGCATATGTGGTTAAGTAGAGTCAAGGTCGCTGAGTATGGATCCAATGTCCGTTTCTGTTGCTAATTTCGCATTTTCGAGATATTCACAATTAAAATTCAAAAATGTCGAAAATCGACTTTTTCACCTGATGAGCTAGCCGCGAAATTTCTTCAGAAATGGAAAGAGCACGGACCGCTGATAATTTGTAACACGAAGGAAATTTTTTGTCAATGTGGAATTTGATAGAAAAACGCAATTGTTTGTTGGAATTTCATAAATTGACAAAAAATAGAACGTCGTTTATTGACGAATGTGAATGCAGAAATTCAACGGTCGTAAGCCAATAAGAATTTGTGACATAGTTTTTCAGTTTTGAAAAATTGAAATTGCGAGATATTTTCAATCAAAATATGGAAATGTCGAAAATCGACTTTTCACCTGATGATATAGCGGCGAAATTTCTTCAGAAATGGAAAGAGTATAGACTGCGGATAATTTGTAACGCAAGAGAATTTTTTTTGCAAATATGGAATTTTATAGAAATACGTGATTATTTGTCCAAATTTCATAAATTGGCAAACATAGGACGTCATTTATTGAAGAATGTGAATGTAGAAATTAAAAGGTCGTAAGCCAATAAGAATTTGTGACTTGGTTCTACAGTTTTGAATTATTGGAATTTAGAGATATTAACATTAAAATACAAAAATGTCGAAAATCGACTATGTCGCCTGATGGACTAGCGGCGAGATTTCTTCAGAAATGGAAAGAGCATAGACCGCGGATAATTTGCAACACAAAAGAAATTGTTTCCAATTGTATAATTCTATAGAAATACGCCACAATTTACCAAAATTCTACAAATTGACAAAAGCGTCATAACGCAGAAATACGTAGACCAAACGAAATTCCTGGTAGAGAACGACTACACTAAACAGTTGGCAAGTTTTTTGCTCGATGTGGCACATTCCCACAGGTATAAAACTTCAGATCAACGGCGTCGTATCATGCCGATTCCATATAGCGAACGCGGCGATATCACTGAGCTTTAGATCAGTTGTACAGACAACTGTATCGTGGTAATAGCTGCACTGGAATTGTGGTACACGTTTTCAAGATACCTTCTCTAGATACGGCTAATTATGCGAATGAAATTCACTATACTGTTCACCAAGATTTGACAGACACAAAGTATAGGTTGAACTTTTTTCACACACGGTTTGTTACTTCTTCGGCACTTACTGTATCTGCGTACAACTTACTCGCTGAATCAATAATCGTAAGCTGAGAACGATTTATTGAACTGGTAATTTGCAGGTTTTGAGAAACCGCGTGGGACGCCACCATGCGTGTCGCTGGCGACAAAATCGGCATTCATGGTCACGTTTTGGTTAGTGCTACGTCAGCATCTGAAGGAGAAGCGCGAGAACCTCCTTGGGATGGCTGATGGCAGGCTGCAACCAGCCCTGAGAAGACACGCTGGCTTAATGGCCGGTAGCGCCTCTTGTCAGCTACTGTAGTGTCTTCATGGAGATACACATTGGGACTCTCTCACAGCAGGGCAATCCGGCTTCCACAGCGCCAACAGTGAAAGTAACCACGTCAATGGAAGCGCAGCCGACAATGGAGCTGCCATGGAGACTTCTCTGATGGAGAAGTTTCGTCACGTGGCGCAGCGGCTGAGGCAAGCGGTCGCCAAATACTGGGTGCTGATCAACCTGACGCTTCTGCTGCTGGTCTCCTTTCGATCGCCAGTCGTGGTCTACAGAATTGTCTACACGGCCTACTTCTTGATCTTTGTCAACTGCTTCCAGGTGCGTGTTTCATGGTTTGGGCTTAGCACAGCCTTTGAAAGAGATGATAATGTTGTCTTGTTTGATCTTTGTTGAGGTGTCGTTTCCCATGTGGCGAAAACTGCTCTACGCGTTCTGGATGGTGATGGTCGTGCACTGCATGGCTGTCTTGACGTTGATCTACACCTATCAGTTCCACGGTTTCCCAGAGCTGTGGCACTCCACAACTGGCCTCTCCTATAGAGTGTAAGTGGTGTACTTATGTACACAGAAGTGAAAGGCCGTCTCGTGGTCTAACATGGTCAATTTGATTTCCCTTCAGGCTGAACAGTCTTGGCCTGGAGAAGTACAGTAGCGGCGAGCTGCTGGTAAAGCTGTCGATGCCCATCGCCTTCCTGATCTTCACTCTGGTCCAGGTCAACTTCTTCCACGAGGACCTCATGAGAAGGACCCTCTGCTGGCAGAAGGCGGCCTTTCCCAACGCCTTCTCCCGAGCCAGTAGTCTGGCCAAGAGCTTCAGCATTCGGCACAAGAAGCGACCCTCTGAAGCCAGAAGAACCGAGTCGACGGTGACAGACGACCTGACGCCCATGTCCAGAGACGAGAAACCGAAGTCGCGAAGGCCCAGCTGCATGTCCACTAGCAGTCACTGGATGGCGCTGCTCGAGGCCTGGTGGAACAAGATAGCCCTCCGACAAGACAGAATCGCCAACTTCGTCTGGAGACTCTTCGAGCTTCACAATGGAAAACTGGTAGCGCTTCTGATGGTCAGCATCTGCCTCGCTGAGGTTGGTTGGCTTTGGTTTTCTTTCGGTGTGACTTGCATTCTATCCGTTATCCTAAATCGAATTTCAGCCGTCCGCTCTGAACTTTCCCTACTTGCTATACATAGTTTTGGCTCTACCTCTGGAGGAAGTGGAGAATGTTCTAATGACTGTCGCGGGCGTATGGACATCGTTCATTGTGGTACTGCAAATGATATTTCAGATGGAGTTCGTTCCTGAGAACGCCTTTCCATTCAATTGTCAGGTGCTGCAGTTGGAGTGGGTGTGCAGCCATGAATGAGTACATACTTAAACTTGACGATGACACAACTGTTTCAGGCAGTCACAACAACAACAATTATGGCAACTGGAAATGCCATAAACATAACCTATGGGAACGACACTCTTGCGTCCATTCAGATGATGTCTCAACAGTCGCTATCGTCATGGATTGGCTTACGGAAATCAGCAAACATTTTGCATTTGTAGGATAATTGGCGTTCCTACATTGTTTCCTTGCGTTAGGTTTTGCTTCCGTCTGCTGTTCTCCCCTCTCTTAGTAGTTGTCGCCCTCTTTCGCCCCTTCTAGAGTAGTTTTGCGCTAGGTCGGAGTGGTTTTCCGTCGCTTGCTTCCTCGTCGTTTAGTGTTTCGTGTTGGTTTTGTTACCGTTAGATAGCTTGTAACTTGAGCTATCCGCCGGTATTTTCCTTTCCGCGTGTCGTTGTCGTAAGCGCGAGTTATGCGCCGTTGAAGGTGTAATCGCTGACACAGATCGCTGCGATTATTCGTTTGCGCGGGAAGTCTTTGGGCGTCGTTTCGCCGCACCTAGTCGCTCTAGCGTAAAAGCAGATAGGCGCGTCGATATCTTGGGTTCTCTCGCTGGCTTTTCTCGAGTAGAGAAGTGAGAGACTCGCGTGTGCGCTGTTGCTTTGGCTTTGCTGTTGCTTCGGTGGAAGTCAGTCGCCGTGCGCCGGAACAACGACTGAGAAAGGCACCGCACAGAAGCACTGCACAGTTGCACAGTGTCTGGGAGAGAGAGGCGAGAAGAGTTGCTCCGCCTAGTGTCAGAGAGAGAGAGAGAAGGCGAGAAGTAGAGCTCCGCCTTAGAGCTGCGCGCTACGTCTCCGGCAGGGAGGCTCTCCAGGTCGTTTCGGACGACGTGAAGGAGGGTGAGACGTAGTGACGACGGCTGCAGACGCCGGCCGACCTGCTCGCGAACCGGCAGGTGAGAGGTGCAGAGGGGGAAGCGCCGGCCCGCGTTGCTGCAAAGTGGTGTCCGAGACAGCGGATAGCCAGCAGAGCGTGGTGTGGTGACAACAGAGCTGTCGGAGCAGCTGGAACGGAAGCAAAAGCTGACTGAAATCGGCTAGTCTGAGATCAGTTGCAGCGCCGCTTCAACCACAGCTTGCGGAGTCTCCTGACGCTCTGAATTGTCGGCTCAGTACGAGAGCCTGGGTGAGCGCTCTGGCTGAGAGGGGTCAGCTACAGGTGCACGCCGCTGCTCTTGGAAGGTGCTGACGAAGTGTCCTACGCAGCGCCGAGGCTGGTAGAGGTTCAGGAGGTACCTGAGGGTTTTCCCTGAAAGAGAGGCGAAAGCAGGTGAGCTTGCATAGCCCTGTAAAGAGTTAGAGAACTCTATTCGCCGCCGTTTATGGTAAAGACGAGATCAGGGGCGCAGTCCTACCCTGAGACGTCCGGTATGGCTACTGATGACGTGGTGGGGACGTGCTGCTTCTGTGAGGAGGAGGTGCTGTCGTCGCAGTATCCCATCACGTGCGCGGGGCGCTGCGGGCGCTTGTCGCATGGTGACACGGGGCACAACTGCATCCCAGATGACCAGGTAGACGTGGCGAATGGCCCGTGGACTTGTGGAGCTTGTCGCGCGGCCCAGAGAAGCAGCCAGGCGCCAGTCGCCAACGCTGATGAGACGCCAGTCTTCAGTCTGATTGGGGGTGGCAGTGGTGGAGGAGACGGCAGTCAGCCTCGGCAGCAGAGTAGTGTTGGAGGAGGGATTGACGTGCAGTCTCTGCTGACGCAGTTGACTACAGTCATGGACCAGAAGCTGACGCAGATGTCCACTGTGATGGACCAGAAGCTTCAGCCATTGAGTGGCAGCGTGGCTACTCTGAATGGCAGTCTGACGACGTTGGCAGGTCGCGTTGGGCAGCTGGAAGGGCAGGCGCTAGGGTCGGCTGCGCCGCCGGCGAGTAGTGCTTCAGCTGTGCCAGTCCCGTCAGTCACGGTGTCGCCGCCCACGACCACGGTGCCCGCTTCAGTGGCCGCGCCAGTCGCGCCGTTGCCGGCAGGTGGAACGGTGGGTGGTGGAGTCAGTAGTGCGTCTGTTGTGACGTCTGGTGGAACTTCGACGTCCCTGCCAGTGACCACTGCGAGTGGCATGCAGGCGACGACCACCGCGACGTCGAGCCAAGCAGCGCTGGGAGGGATTCCCAGTGTCAGAGTGAATGCGTCGAGTGGAGTGGGTCCGTTGGGTGTGCCTCTGGCTTCGTTGGTGCCCCCGGTGGCGCCGCCGCCAGTTCCGCCTCCCGTCCAAGTGCCACCGGTTGCTGTGGGCAGCCAAGGGGAGTGGTCGTGGAACCAGGCCACTGGCTGGACGTGGACGCAGAAGGCGCAGCCCAGTGTCGCTCCAGGGCAGACTGTTCCAGCGCCAGTAGTGTTGTCGAGTCGAGACATGGGAGCGCTGCCACACTTTCGTGGGGAGGTGGGCAGTGACTGGAACAGCTTTCAGAGAGCGTTTGAGGACCGAATGGTGGCCACGCAGGTGCCCAGGTCACTGTGGTTGGTGACGCTGCAGTCCTTTCTCAAGGACCACCCCTGCGAGCTGGCGCACCAGACGCGAGAAGCGCTTGGCGATTTGGCTGACTATGAGGCAGTCGTGGCGAAGTTGGCGGCCGTCTACGCCGACCACAGGCCCACGCACGTCTGCCTCAAGGAGTTCTTCAACCGAGGTTGGAGCAGGGGAAGCGAGTCGATCGAGGCGTTCGTGGCGGCCTTGCGAGGGCTAGTCTACAAAGCTTGGCCGACCCAGCCTAGCATCTGGGATGACATGGTGCGAGACCAGTTGTTGAGAAGTCTCCCAGACGATCTGACTGCTTCTGCCTACGCCGTCAGTGAGACCAAGACTCTGGAGGGCCTGTGTCAGTATGTGCGCAACGTGCTGGACGCCAAGGCTCCAGAGAAGCCTGCCAAGGGAGGGCAGAGTGCCAGTGGTCAGCCTGGTCAGAAGAAGGCGTCGGTTGAAGGAGGCGCCCAGGGTGGTCGAGGAGGCGGACAGCAGCCCAGTGATGCCCAGTCTGGTGGCAACAAGGGGCAGCAGCGGCCCACTGACGCCCGAGGCTTCCCTTTGACTGAATGCTTCAGCTGCCACAAGTTTGGCCACGTGGCGCGGAACTGTCCGACGAAGCCCCCACCTGTGGAGGTGAAGCAAGAGAAAGTGGGGCAGCTGCAGAGTGGTCTGCAGAGGACAGGGCAGCCTCTGCTGGCACCAGGAGAGTTTACCTGGGAGGAGGTTTCTGCGCGGATGGACGGAGACGAGGCGGAGAGGCAGGGAAGGGTGAATACGTTGCAGAGGCAGCGCACCCTGCTGGGAGGAAGGTGCCCCAGTGGACCCCCCTCTGAGGATGACAGTGAGTCTGTTGGTGACCAGGAGGGAGACTCTGGCTTTGGACAAGCCAAGGCGGACCCCCCAACGGCTGACAAGGGGTGTCAGGTGGTCCCAACGGCTGAGTTCGGGTGCCAAGTGGGAGCCCCTGGCTTGGGACAAGCCAGGGCGGACCCCCATAGAGAGTCGGAGGAGCAAACCGGCCAGAAGGGTGACGGCGGAAGAGCGGCGAGTCTGCTCGCTGAGGAACCCCAGGCCAGGAGGGTCGGTGGTGTGCGCCGACGGAGCAAGAAGAAGCTGGACGTGGACGGCCAGTCGACCAAGCTGGGCCACAGCGGCAACTGCCAGAGCCACTCCAAGGCCAAGCAGGGGCTGAAGAAGGCCAGCCAAGGATTCCACTGGGAGCCTGGGTCCACTGGTCACCGATTTCTGTCACAGCGACGTCTGGACGAGGAAGTCGTGGGCAATGGGGAAGCCGGGTTCGACCCCACCCCAGGGAGAGCGGGGAGCCCCCATCCCACAGCCACCGGGCTGGCCCACGTGAAGATCAAGCACTCGCTGCAGAGCAAGGAGCTTCTGCTGCGCCAAGGATCGCTTCGACCCCCCTGAATCGATCGAGGGCGATCGACCCAGCCAGGACGGAAGATGTAGGATAATTGGCGTTCCTACATTGTTTCCTTGCGTTAGGTTTTGCTTCCGTCTGCTGTTCTCCCCTCTCTTAGTAGTTGTCGCCCTCTTTCGCCCCTTCTAGAGTAGTTTTGCGCTAGGTCGGAGTGGTTTTCCGTCGCTTGCTTCCTCGTCGTTTAGTGTTTCGTGTTGGTTTTGTTACCGTTAGATAGCTTGTAACTTGAGCTATCCGCCGGTATTTTCCTTTCCGCGTGTCGTTGTCGTAAGCGCGAGTTATGCGCCGTTGAAGGTGTAATCGCTGACACAGATCGCTGCGATTATTCGTTTGCGCGGGAAGTCTTTGGGCGTCGTTTCGCCGCACCTAGTCGCTCTAGCGTAAAAGCAGATAGGCGCGTCGATATCTTGGGTTCTCTCGCTGGCTTTTCTCGAGTAGAGAAGTGAGAGACTCGCGTGTGCGCTGTTGCTTTGGCTTTGCTGTTGCTTCGGTGGAAGTCAGTCGCCGTGCGCCGGAACAACGACTGAGAAAGGCACCGCACAGAAGCACTGCACAGTTGCACAGTGTCTGGGAGAGAGAGGCGAGAAGAGTTGCTCCGCCTAGTGTCAGAGAGAGAGAGAGAAGGCGAGAAGTAGAGCTCCGCCTTAGAGCTGCGCGCTACGTCTCCGGCAGGGAGGCTCTCCAGGTCGTTTCGGACGACGTGAAGGAGGGTGAGACGTAGTGACGACGGCTGCAGACGCCGGCCGACCTGCTCGCGAACCGGCAGGTGAGAGGTGCAGAGGGGGAAGCGCCGGCCCGCGTTGCTGCACATTCGTCAATGGTGTAGATCCGTTGCTACAGACTGATGATAACTGTTTTGAATGGTCCGATGTCAGACGCCTTGTTGAAAGGCTACCTTTTCAGGGTTACGTGTGCATTATCATTTTACTGGCAATGAAGACGGTCTGCTTCATGCGACAGAAACTCCATCGGCAAAAGAACAGAGAATTGGAGCCAATGAGGGGTGTTCTGTTTCCATCGATTACAAGGACAGACGCGGACGACAGCTTGCAGAGTTGTTTACTCTACATTGCAAACTTTCTGTTCTACAAGTTTGGCTTAGAGGTGCAGTGAATCGAAGCTACTAGGTAACCTTACTTGTGAGCTCCTAGGCATGCGTGTTCACTTTCAGATTTGCCACATTGCCACTGTGCTGACGGCAGGGTACAGGGGTGACTTTGTCAGCGTCGTTTACTGTGTGTGGCTGCCGATATTCCTGAGAATGAAAAGGGAACGAATCGCAAAGCTCTGGCCCTACTATGTCGCCTTCCTTGGTGTCCTCCTAGTGACTCAGTATTCCCTGTGCGTTGACTTCCTGCCCTCGCTTTGCTTCGGTGAGTGTTCCACCAGTATTTTCCACAAACTGACATGAGGACTTTCTGCTGAGCGTTCTAGTCTATCCATGGCACGGTCTCAACGAGAATCTACTGGATTGGCTATATCTGCCAAAGCTGGGCTCTAAACTGGAGTCGACCAAGCTGAGAGGTACGAACGTTGAACTGGAAATTCGTCTTGCTGTGGCAAACACCTGCTTAATTTAGCTGACTTCATTCAATTCCTGCTCGCCTCGTGTCAGCTTCATGTTTTCGACACTGAAAGCAACAAGTACAAGTCAGAGAACTATCCTGGCGGCAGCAACCGCGAACCCAGCAACAAGAAGGACTTGTCGCATGGACCCAACAACAATAGAGAATACCAGGTGATGAGAAGAATTGGTTGACTGAACAGATACGTGCGTACATACAGTGGCCTTGACACCTCTGCAGGGCCCTGATTTCATCAGCTCCAGCGAGCAGGGAAACTACCTTGATCTACTGAAGAAGCTAATATTCATTTACTTCTACTGGCTGACACTGACAGTGGTGTTCATCGCTGGTGTGAGTCGAGTGACTTTATTTGCGATGGGCTACGTCATCGCCTGCTTCGTTTTCCTGTGGGTCGGAAATTCTCTGTTTCTGAAGCCGCTTCACATCGCCAGAAAGCTGTGAGTTTAGTCGTGAACACCCTTGTATATTTCCTTTGGAGACAACTGTACGAATGCGATGAACTTCAGCTGGACTGCACTTCTCTTCTATAATTCCACCATCATACTGCTGAAGACATCGCTGAAGCTGGTTGGCTGCGTCTACATCCAAGACCTGGTCAAGGATCACTGCTGGCTGATTCAACTCTTTGCCATCGCCTGCTCCAGAGGTGCCAAGCTGAACTTTTATATCAGATGCTCATGGCTAACTATTCCCATATGCAGACAAGACTACCTCCGCCAACATCGTAACAAGCCACCCAGCTGACTACGAGTGTGTCATACCTCACAGGGAGGCTGGAATCTTCTACGATGCCATCTGCTTCACTTTCCTATTGATTCAAAGGAGGGTGATAAACAGCAACAATTTCCACCACGTTGTGGCCGAGTTCCAAGCTCAGCAAGTGTTCGCTTCAAGGTGAGTAACTTTCGCCCACAAATCGAAAATCTGAAGTCATCAACTGGAAGGAGACGTACTATCAAGCCTTTCTACGTAACACTCATGTTTTCACGACATTTCAGAGGAGCTGAATTGATTGCGAAGATTACGGCGAAGAAAGTCGCTGCCGAACAGTCTAAGCAAGACGACATTGTCACAAAGGTAGAGTTACCACGTTTAGGTGTGTTTCCAAATGCAACGTTACGAGTATGGCATTTAATGTTTCACTTCAGGTAATGCAAAAGACCGAGCGAATTCGCAAGGCCAACAAGAAGAAAGGCGAGAGGAAATGCAAGCATGCTACTACAACGACACAGCCTAAAACTTTATCATCGGGGATACTCAGTGGTACTGCTTCAGTGCCGACATGTCTTCAGAACATTACTAGAGTGTCGGATCGTTTTCACAAATGTTTCAGTTTCCACCGTAGTGGGAACCGTCCCAACAGACGACGTTGTCTCAGTTGCATCGTTTCCCATTGGGAGTTTCGATGACATCCGCCCGAACATTCAACTGGAGGAGCCCGGTTACCCTGAGATCGACCGCAGGAAGCCAATCAAGGCTATCAGCGCTCGTGACGTCTGCTCTCCAACCACGGTTGAAAGAATCGGTGTTCGTCGCAGCATCGAGCTGATGCAGCGAGACGTTGAGGTACATTTGATTGAAGCGACTCCGGCCAGTTCAGTGAATGGTCTCATTTGTTGACTGGTTTCAGCGAGTTCCAACAGCAGCGATCGAGGAACTGGACTTGGCACTGACCACTCCCTCGCAGCGTCTGACCGTAATGAGTCCAAATGCCGCGCCTTGCCACTTGGTCGGCCCCACTGTCAGCACGACCCCTGCCACTGGATGGTCCGTGCTGTGGATCACTCCTCCAGATAGAGAAGGCGATTCGAAGGATAGCGCCGCCCAGGGGAAGCTGGGCAAGTCGTCGGCTCCAGTGGGCTCAGTCCCTGAGAGAATCCTTGGGAAGAGGTTCAGGTGTGCAGCGACCGTTTCATGACTGACTTGAATGGGTTTTAGTTGAAGTCATTCACAGTCAGACGCTTTCAGGCAAAGAAGGTACAGGCCAAGAACCAAATCGACCGGTCACATTTTCGGCGAGAAGCCGAAGCAACGGTTGGGGCCGACTGAGCAAATCGCCATCAAAAGAACGGAATCGAGCAAGGCCAACAAAGGCCCGCAGGTTCACAGTCCGCCTCCACTACAGCGTGCTAGCCATCCGGATGTCTCCAGCAGAGAGGCTACTGAAGAACCTTGCCGCAGGGAATCCTTCGACACTTCATCAGGTCAGAACGCTGTGAACATTTCACTAAACCGTCTCTAGCGAACAAATGATTTGACCGCTGTGTACGGCAAGCGGCCCACTCAATGGCCACTCAGTGTCAGTGGAACATGTTCCGCATGCAGAACCACTTTAGATCAACCCAGTCGAATAACACTTCAGCCGACAGCAGCGACGAGTACATCTTGGAAGACGATGGGGCTTCTTACTTCTCTGAGCGCTCATTCTCCGCCCTACGCCCTGGAGCCTCAATCACAATGGACTCCTCCATTGTCTCCAAGGGGGAGGATCGACGCAAAGGTTTCAAGGCCGCTTCGTTTCAATTCTGAACTTCTCCCTCACAGTTAGTAGCGCAGGCTTGGGGCCACTGCAACTTCTGAATGTGGCGTTCAAGAGGGGAGCCATCTCAAAAGCTGTTGACGAGTCCCGTCGCATGGAGGAAGACTATCTGAAGTTACAGAGAAAGATGGAGAGACAGTTTGGGGTGAAGGATTGCGTCCAACAACACCTCTTTACACTTCAATTGCTTCACGTTGACAGGAGGCCGACGTCAAGACAATCCGTCGAGAGCTAATGCGACGGAAGTCGCGGATCACCAAGCCGGATTTCGTGGAAGTTGGACAAGACTTCGAGCTTCAGAAACCGTCCGAAGTCACAAAAGGTTACATAATTGATTTAGGATTTATTCATTCAGTGGGGATTCTCAGTTTATCATACAATGTTACATCGCCGCAGGTCCCAAGGCTGACGACGAGGCTGCTGAGGGTCAGTCAGCAGACGAAGCGGGCGACCACAAGCCCAGAGATCAGCCGCACGTGAGGTGAAAGCAGTGAGAACATCGACTGGCTGTGACTGAAGCAATCGACTATTTGACGTTCGATGGCAAAGCTCCCGATTCCTACACTCCAAGATATGTTTCTTCTAATATTCCAAGACACAGTTATTCTAAGACTTCCAATTCTTTAGCCCGCGGCACGCGCACGACCACCATGTCTCCATCGCCAAAGGCGCCCCTGAAGAAACGAAGAGCACCAGGAGATGGCACAGAGTCAGAGAAGGTAACAGTTCCTGGAGCATCGTTTTGTACTAACGTTTCACCGATTTATATTATGTGCTTTCTCATTCGCGTCCATCAATTATTGTTTGTCAATTTCTACACACTTGCAGTTGCTGAGACGGTGATGCGAACAGCACAGTATTTTCGCGCCTTTCTTCTTCTCTTCATCCTGGGCGTCATCGAGTCGTCCACCACGTGGCTACTGAAGATCAGTCGCGACTACAGGTTTCAATAGTTCTTCCTCTGCAGAGCATTGTGGGTCAATGGCGATATCAGCTGTCACTGTAGGTACGTCGCCCACGTACTCGCCGTCGAGAAACGGGCGCAGAAGAGGCTCTTCTCCACCGTGCAGGTGTTGGTCGCAACGTTTCGCATTTTCATGAAGCCCTCCGTAAAATGACTGGCCTTCAGTGGTAGTCGTTGCGTGACCAACAAGTGAATTCACAGTTTAGGAGTGGGAAACTCAGAGTGGCCTCAAAAGAAAGAGTGGAGTGGGTCGGTTGGTCCGTGTGGAAGCGAGTGCCGTGGAACAGACCTCTGTGATGGCAGAGAAGGACTTTCTGGCACTGGATGTCCATCGGTCAGAGAAGCAGTCCATATCTGCTCTTTGGGACTCACGGTTTCTGTTGATTACCCACACCACAGATATAATGCCATTTTACCACAACCCACTTCAGGGACTCTCGCCACAGCGAGGGATCGTCTTCAGCTGTGCGCTTCAGAAGGAAGCAAAGGTTGTCTCTGCAGCACTCCTCGTTTGTGACCGGCAACTGTAGGGTAGACCACTCATCCCTTCAGCGAAATCTCACAGCGAGCGTTTGAAGAAGAGGGAAAGGACGAGAATGTGTTCATTCGTCTGGCAGTGGCAGTCTACTATGTGGTCATCAGCCAGTCCGAACTGCTCTGCTATTTCATGATGGCGCGTAGATATTCGGTGTTCTTGCTCCACTGTTGTTACAACAACTCTGTACACAGTTATCCTCTCCAGGTGATGAGTCACGTGGCCAGCGCCAGTCTTCTCAGCATGCCGCTGCCACTGATGGCCTTCCTGTGGGCTGGCCTCAGCGTGCCGCGACCGTCGAAATCGTTTTGGATCACCGCCATAACATACACGGAGGTTAGAATTGTTGGTTTTTTTATTTTTTTCCCTAGTCTAGTCGTAGGTAGTTGATGCTACAGTGCAAATGGTGTCGATTCAGGCGGCCGTCATCGTCAAGTACGTCTTCCAGTTCGGCTTCTGGCCCTGGAACCAGGGTCACCAGCCGCAGCAGTGGTACTACCCTCCCCGACTTCTGGGCATTGAGAAGAGAGACAAGTACGCCGCTTGGGATCTGGCCGTCCTCATGACACTATTTCTCCACAGATCGATTTTGAAGGTGCGAACAGGAGCATTCTTCTGAGACGCCTCAGCGATTAAGTCTAGGGTTAGTGCAAAACTCAGTCAACAATATTACAGACTCTTGGCCTCTGGAAAGATGACAAGCGAATGAAACGACACCACGCCATCAGGCCGGACAGCGTCAGCGGTCAAGCGAGTCTTATTCAGATGTTCAAGAAGCGGCAAATTGAGCTTCCTGTGGGCTTGAAAATAGACGACTTCAAGGTGCCACACAACATGTACCTATTTCCCCAAGCGCGCAATGAAGTAGGCAACAATAGCCAGGCATGGTTCAGGTTGACGTCACAGAGGATGAGGCCAAATCGGTCAGTAGTGTCAGCAGCGAAGAGGCAGTTGAGCGCTATCTTCGCCAAGGGAAGGTCAAAATAAAGAAGGGGTGGGGTGTACATATGTATATGTACATACATAGGTAGTGTCCGACTCGACTTGCTGCACTAGACCCTACTTGCCTATAGCGCCGCATTAATTTTACCCGCAACATCTGTAAGAGTTTACTTTCATTACCATGGTTCCGCAGACTGCGACGGTACGCCGACATTCTGACAGCGTGGTGGGGCTCGCTGCTGACGCCGACCGAGGAGCGCTACCCTGTGGACGTGTACGCGCCCATGTTTCTCTGCGACTTCACCTGCTTCAACATCGTCATCTTTGGCTATTCGGCGTTTGGGGTGGGCCTCACTTGGAGCGCTTATTCAGGTGTTGCATCTACGCGCGGCATCGACTGTTGCAGACTGACAGCAGCAGCAACGCTGGTGTGACGACATATTTCGAGCAGAACAAGGTGCCGATGGCGTTTCTCGTGATGCTCATCGTCCAGTTTGTAAGCTGATTGTCGTTTGGCGCTTGGGTCGTGCCTCTCCCCAGATACTGAATCTTAGCAAAGCTATTCAGGTGCTGATCATCATTGACCGAGCTCTGTTTCTGCGGAAGTTCCTTCTGGGCAAGTTGCTCTTCCAAATCGCTTTGATCCTCTTCATTCACTGCTGGATGTTTCTCGTCCTGCCCGCCATGACCGACAGGCCGTTTGTTCAGAACACACCTGCAAAGCTCTGGTTTGTTGAACTGCCACCGCCAGGTGTCAAGTGATAAACGTTACGCACCAATGATACTACATCAGGTACCTGACCAAGTGCGTCTACTTTGTCATCTCGGCGAAACAGATTCGCAGCGGCTATCCCCAGAGAATCATCGGCAACTTCATCACCAAGAGCTACACGCCCATCAACTGGCTGCTTTCGAAGGGGTACACGACTGACGACCGACATGTTTGCACCAACTCACCAGCATTCATGGAGCCTTTAGGTTTATGCTGGTGCCTTTTCTCTACGAGCTACGCGCCCTCATGGACTGGATATGGACGGACACTAGCCTCGGCCTGGGCGACTGGCTGACTCTCTCAGACATCTACACTAATCTCTACCAGCTGAAGTGCGAGCGACAGTTCGAACAGGTTTCACGAAGATTACCTGTTTGGGGGCTGTTGGCCTGATTGTAATTTTTTCAACTCACAGATTCTTATTCCTGCAGGACTACCCGTCTCCCAGGGGAGTGAAGAAGAGGTCGATTCTCAAGTATGGGCTGGGAGGGGCCCTTCTAATCGGCATTATCGTCATCATCTGGTTCCCTCTACTCTTCTTCTCTCTGGCCAACACCGTGGGAGTGCGCAACCTCCCAGTTGACTGCACCGTCCGCCTCAGCCTGGGACAGCACCAGGTGAACGCCTGAGAAGAGTGACATCTTTTGCGAGAGTGGGACCTCTATCTGAAAAGAAATTATAGGTCCTGTACGTGAGCAGCGCTCAAGGGGACAACCTGAAGCCTCTCACAGACTACGACTACGACAGGCTCCACTTCCTCCACAGATACAGCAAGGTATGCAGACAATTTGCTTCTGTTGACTGATTGTTGGGACGCTGTTTTAGAGAGGCGACCCTTTTCAGAACGCCCTTTCTTTCATGGCCGAATATGGTAGCGCCGATGTCATCAAGTCCTCTTTCAACAGCAACAGCAGTGGAATTTGGAGTCAGTCAACATGAATCATCACAAATTCAATTTTCGTGCATACTAAACACGCGAGCATCAACATGTTCTAGTGATCACTCCGCCTGCAAAAGCTGCGCTGGTATCCGACCTGAATGCGTCTAGCGTAACGACGATCAAATTCGAGTGGCTCTTTACAAGGTGACGTTTCTCACCGTGAACAAGTTCCGACCACTGGTCGTCTTGAATACTTGGTCGTGTTCTTTTCTTTCAGGAACAAGGTGGGCTCATTAGTCCCTGGCAACGTTGGCTCTTCCAAGCAAGTCACCCTTCGTGGGCGTCACTCCATCAGACGCCAGCTAATAGAGGCCATTGCTAGACCGCGCCGCCCGTCTAGACCAATGTTAGTTTCTCGTACATAGTTTCACTTCACTCGCTCCGTGTACTCGCTCACAAGATGACGCCTTCAGCCGGATTCCTGCGCTCTATCCACTCTACGTGAAGATTCCCAGCAGCGGTGAAGCCAGTGAAGCTCTCTCTTCCAGTGACAGCGACTTCTCCCACTCACTGAACAGCTCGGCTCTTCCCAACTACTACGGAGATGTGCAGCTGACGTTGGAGTATGCAAGAGACGGTTCAAAGGTTCGTCCCATGCGCGGTGTTATTATCCATTATCACTGTAGCAGTCGATGGACATTCAGTTACTGTAACATTTGAGGTGCTGTGGTGGAGGGTGCAGCTGATCCGCTCGACCGAACATGGAGAAGTCGCTTCAGACGGGCTTTACATGATCGGCTTCGCTGACAAGGTTCATTCGAGATTGCTCTGTTGCGTTTTCACTGGACTCCCCTGCAATCTCTGGAATCGTTCAGGTGTTCCCAGCGACGTTCAGCTTCATCACCAGCGGCGGCATCCTGGGCCTGTACTTGTCGCTGGTGCTGGTCGTCCACCGCTTCATCCGCATGCTCGTCACCGGGACCATGTACCGCATCATCTACGAGGAGCTGCCCTGCGTCGACCGACTCCTCCAACTCTGCCTCGACATCTTCCTCGTCAGAGAGGCCGGAGAGCTGGTCTGTATGTCAGTGATTTTCTAGAGGATCCAACAGGTATACGCCGCCGTATGATGATGCTCGCCTTAGATAGAAGCTCGATAGAACGGTTGTCTAGAAATCAAAGAGCCGAAACAACCGCGTGTGGTACATATTCACCATACATTGCTACATGATTAGCGTGGGTCGTGTGTCTAGCAATAGCGAAGCATTTCTGCTCTTGTGTTGCCATCTTCAGGCCTTGGAGCAGGACCTGTTCGCCAAGCTGATCTTCCTCTACCGGTCGCCGGCCACTCTGATTCGCTGGACGAGGGAGTCCTCCAACTCCTCTGGGCCTGCAGCCTCTCAGCGGCAGAAGACGACCACAGATGGCGCCACGACCAGCAGCGGCACCTTCCTCGACGAGGACGACGACGACGATGGTGGAGGAGATGAGGAGCAGGAGTACCACAGGCGGCACAGGAAGGCCGACTGAGAAATGATTGAGAAGATATGGACCGGGTTGAATCCACAGCGGTCGTATTGTGAAGTGTCCTCTGATGCTTGCTAATCGTAGTTCCCAGCACTACAGCTGCTATAGATGTGTGATGCTACTGCATAGTGTAACACTGGAGATGTGTGATACACCTGTGACGTATATGACAACAGTGAAGCGTTTGCGTTTGCTATCACCAACAATGCTGTTCGTTCATTGGCATGCCTGTAGTGCTCCATGAGTGGTCCGGCCTGATGACCTGTGTACAACGCCCACCACGACGTAAAAAGTCGTCGGCTGATGATAAGGCGCTGCGCTGAGCATTGCAGTAGGTATGTAGGAAGGAAGCTCTAAAAGTAAGGAGACGGATGGAACACGCCTTTTGTTCGGTGGTTCTTTATGGGCTCGTTATCTGACGGGAAACTCATATCGGTGTTAAGAACAGCGCCGAAACGCGGGTGTGCTTGGCGACTCGCGGTTGAGTTAAGCCGCTTTGGTTTGGCAGTTTTAGTTTTAGTACTTGTCTTATACCTATACAAGGGCGTATCCTAAATTGAATTTCGCAACTATGCTGCTTCTGCGGCTGGCACTATCTGTGTCGCTAATTGTGGCTGGGTTGGCTTGCTTTGGAGGCCAGCCGCCTATGATGACGACGACCACAACGACACCAGGTAAGACGACAACGACGACTCCGTACACTTAAGACGACGACAACGACCACCACAGCCATCACGACGACCACTACAATGGCAACGACTTCAACTACAGCCACGACAACGACAACGACCACAACGACTACTACGACAACGACGACAGTGCCACCCATTCGTTAGTATTTCTGTTTTGCACTATTCAGTTAGCCAGTCTCAACGTCTCAAGGATTGCCATTGGTATTTCAGACACAGTTCTTATCATCGGCGGCCGCACCACAGGAGGTACCACGCTCGACGAGGTTCAGCTCTACGTCCCATCCGACAAGGAGCTCCAGACCAGCTTCCGAGCCTCTCTGCTAGAACCCAGATCCGACCACGTAGCTGGCGTCTACAACGGCAGAGTTATCGTCGCCGGAGGCGCTAGAGCCGACGACAGCAACACGGTGACTAGCGAAATCTACAATCCTGCCACGGGCGTCTTCGAGCCAGGACCAGACATGCAAGAACCTCACGCCTCGGC
>JASAMZ010009572.1:0-13965 GCA_030248115.1 Linhomoeus sp. GSCO2_2 | reverse complement strand
CCCCCCCCAATACACACACCATTCCATCGACACTAAAGAAAGTGACGTCTCCCGAGGGTCGACTCCAGACGCCGTAGTGGTCGTCGTGCAGCAGGCTGCCCGTCTCCTTCACGTGGTGGAGGTCGATCACGTAGGCCAACTCGCGAACACCCTGAGAAGGGGATACTGTATCGATTGGATTTGAACGTTAGGATACGAAGTATTATAATTGAAGTGAGAAGTGCCGCCTCGGAGAGAAGATTAGACAGGCATCACGGAGCGACACAGACAGGCCCTCAAAAGAAGGCAGGTCGCCTGTCTCTCAATATCGTGAATGGTTTTCGTCACAGGCGGTATTTTGCAACTACTAACACACTACTCGAAACCAAAGCTACCGTAATCCTTTGTGATCCAAACCTTGGGCATTTTGGGCGGGACGGAGCGACAAATCCTCTCTTCAGGCATGCCTGTCACCTTGTACAGCAATAGGTCAGCGGTAGTGGTAGCAGCCGCCACAAAAGTGTGGCAGACGGGTAGGAATCCACCGTAATCCACGTCAGGTCGCAGTTCCGTGTCCAGAGGTAGCTGACGCTCCCGCTTTCGTCTGGGCGCGGATCGGAGTAGGGATTCGGCTATTACGACTTGAGACTTGGGATCGGCTTCCTGAGAAATAAATACAGGGTGTGTCGCAGGCTGAGATACGGAGCAGTGCTCAGACACCAGCAAAACGTTAGTTGTAACTATCCTCTGTACACGAGCTTCACTGATGCGCTAGCTAGCCGGCAAACACTGTTTCCAAGCTACTCGCCTCTTCCTCTTGCGATTCTTTCGCACTCGGTCGCAGACTCCAGATTTTGCGCGGCACCGCTCGGACCGACCGCCTGACGACAGAGACTGTGGTGGTGGTGGTCGTCGCTGCGCCCTCAGACGACCGCTGTGGCTTCTTCTCCGGCTTCGACGGAGAAAGGAAGGGCGGCCCCAATCTCGGGGGTTCATCCTCCGACTGCAAAGCAAGAATTACCGTTCAAAATTGGAAATTCTTGAAATTTGAAATTCAATTTGCTGACCGTTGCGTCGTCAAGTAGCTCCAGCCTGCGCTCAGGCTGGCGTCGATCGACGTTGCTTCCACCATCGCTCGAGGATGGAAATGCCAATTTGGGCACAGGTAACTTCTTTGGTTTTTGACGGCGATCCTCATTGTTGGCTTCTTCCCCTTCAAAATCTTGAATTCCGCGCTTGCGCACCTTCACGAGCACGCGCTGTCGATGCATGCCTTCGGATTTGTCGGCCAAACAAACCGCAGGTCAGGCCGCGAGCCAAAACAAAATGGCGTCATCCGCACAGTTTTGAATGGGTGGAGTACAGTATGTTTTTCGACACTACGGTATAATTGGCGGGTAGGAATAAACGACGGCACGGACACTGACAGCGGTAGAAGGTTGATAAACGCCGGCGCTTGCACAGGCGTACATCGCATCGGATATCCCGACCCACGGCCACGTGTTATGTGGTAACTCACGCGTGCCTGCACCAACCACTGCATTCCATATTGCTAATTTCGCATAAAAAAATTTTAGCTCGTCTCCAGCGTGAGAGAAAATAAAGTTTGACGCAGCGTAAATCGGCCAAAATGGCGCTAATTTCAAACTTCATCAAATTTCTCCGCCGATTGCGGCGTTGAGACCGTCCGTTTATACCACTACTGTAACTCGTTTTTGCGCTCGCGCCGTTTGTGCCGTTGTACTGTGTGTGTATTCTACAGTATTCCCTCCCCGCTTGCTCTTTCAAGGCTGTATGCACACGATCGTAGTAGGGAGCGAGACCCGTGACGGTAAGCGCAGTGTCAATCACACTATGACGCGCATCCACATCTTACAAGGCACACACATGCACATACAGCAGGCGACAGACAATAAACAGAGTCAGGCTATCAATCGAATTCGAATCACCGTCCGGCCAGGTCCCTGCTGACTTCATCCTTCGTTCTAGAAGCGAGAAAAAAAATTTATAACTTAAAACTCGCACAAAATCAAAACGCATGTACGCTTACCGGCTGTCGCCATAATAGATATAAACGCCGGCGAAAATCCCTCCCAACACGAGCAAAACGACGCCCGCGGCCACATAGGCGACTCCTAAAGTGAAATTTAACTTTTTGCAAGTTTTCAACAAAATTTGAAGTTTTTGTCTCTCACCCAAAAACGCGTTTTTCGCGCCCATCCAACTAGTGGTAGTAAGAACCAGACCTTTCCCGCCGCTGAACGACGCGACCGGATAGTCTGAACCGAAAAAAATACATTTCCACAAAAACATAAACAACAAAAATTCTTACTGTAGTCGATGAGAACGGCGTAGTGTCCCCTTCGCAGGAAAGGGCCGTCCAATCGTCCCGGCTTTGAGTCGACTTCCCCATAGACCTTTTGGAGCACATTGTACGCCTGCAAAGTTTTGTACAGGGTGGGGCAGAGACTACGTACGACACAATTCTGGCGTAAAGAATATTCGCGCCGTGCGGCTAATATTTCCCCAAGACAGCGTCTCAAATCCACACACGGTTACTTTGGCACTGAACTGACGTACGGTAACTGACCTCACTACCGCAACACTACCTCTTTCTGAATTCGCTCCGCCAATTGGCCGGGAGGGGCGAATTCCTCCCAACTGCGAGCGTCCGAGCTGTCGTACCACCTAAATTACCATCTCTCAATTCAAAACTAATCGATAAGCGAAAATCGACCAATCAATATGCCTGTAGAGTCGAATCGACTTGTCGAATGGAGGCGTGCGCATCCAAGTGATAAAGTCGGCATTTTCCAGCGCCATATTCTCCCCTCTTCCCTTGGTGTCGTTCTCGCCTGTTGTGAGAATTCGATTGCTAGGAAATTGAAATTAATTTATTAGATCAATGATCAATCGATCACTCAACCCACCGAGTCTGTGCAGTGGCACCTGCCAGTTGGGCGGCGAGGCGTAGTCCTAAATCGACTATTGACTTCACGCAAAAATACCACAAATTTCACAAATTACAAACGCTTACAGCGAAAGCTGTCTCGAGATCGCCCTTAGGATTGTGGTACTTTCTGCCGTGATCAAAACCCCAAAGAATATCTCGTCTGGTCAAGGGTACGACAAACGTCTTGTTGACAGATAGGTCGAAGTAGAGGATTGTGAACGTGTCTGAATGACAAGAGTATGTCGCTGTGAGAAAAACTATCGTCCTATGTAAGCAACACGCGCGTCGGTATAGGAAACCATCACCTTATGAAGGCGGAAGTACCTACCACAACATGGTATTTTCAACTTAGCTTTAGTCAAGTCAGTTTGACTTCGCCGCCTATACCGACGCGCGTCGTCCCAAGTCCGCACTACTCTACTCGCCGTTGAACATGGCGTTGGCCAGCAGTCCGCATGGCAGAACGACGCGCTTCTCCCTCTCTCCGCTCTCTAGATCCACTACTTCCCTCTCAAAGAGCACTTCACATTCTGCTGTGCTGTCTAGGGAGTTGCCCAAGAACTGAATGTCGTTTCTGTCCTGCATGTAGCGCCGAATCGCCTGGTAGAAGTCCGACAGTCCGTAGTAGAAGAACACGTCGCCCTGACAGGGAGAGAGAGAGCTTTACCATGGAGAAATACCTGGCTTGCGAACACAGTTGGAAGGCGGTAGCCAAAACAGTGTCTTACTGAAACGGTGGGGGGGGGGGGGAGTAAATGGGAGAATGCTAGACGCTTTCTTGTTTTGGCGCTTTGACAAAGCTGCTGCTGATGGGGGTGGGGGGGGGGGGGGGGGGGGGGGGGGGGGGGGTGGTGGTGTGTGGGGTTATCCTCATTCCCACCCTGCACTGTACCACCTCGAATTCTCCCTCGTCGATGTCGAAGAAGACGAGGCACTTGCAGTCGTCGGCCCCTGGACTTCGCTCCAGGCGCTCGGCGCACACCTCTCTCCCCTTCTTCCCTTTCTCCTCCTCCTCCTCCTTCCCCTTCTCCTGTTCATCATCATCTCCCTCTCCCGCCCCAAAGAAAGGGAGGAGTGATGTGCAGTTGGCGTATTCGACCCTCTTCTCGTCCACTGAGGAGGAGCTGATCCACAGCACGGTGCCTATGGGTAAAGAAGGAAAATTGTTTTTAATTTAAAAGTCTTTTTTTCAAAAATACAATTCGGAAAAAGCTTTACATCTCTACCTATGGGAACGAAGAGGACGCCGAGAAGCCAGATCCAGGGTATGATGCGCTCGGGACGGAAGGAAGGCTGGCACGACGACAACTTCTGCTGGTTCAACTTGCTCGCTGCAATGGTTGGAGTTGGAGAGCATTTACTCCGACCGCGTGGGAGATACCGACATCGAAAACTCGCAATTTCACAAAATGCCGCAATTTAACGAATCCACCTTTGTCTTCAGTAACGCCTAGCAATCTGTATCCAAGCACTGACGTTTTGCACAAGATAATTTTCGGCGAACTGTAATCTCCCCCAAATGGGCAAAGGATACTCCTTCAGTATCTCTCCGCGCACCTTTGGGCCTGTTGCGCAGCACGAGCTCCTCTTCCTCGTCGTCGTCGCTGCCCTTCCTCCTCCTGACCACCGTCGTCTTCTCCTTTGCGCCCACTCCGAAGGTGAGCAGAGAAGCGGCTGAGGACACCGCCGACGCCAGAAGATTGGGAGAGTCCCCTGAGGTGCGCCGGCGACGCCACTTCCGACTGCTGCTGCCGCTGTAAATTGAGGGCTCCACTGTGGAGGAAGAGGAGGAACTGCTGCTAATGTTGCCGGCGTCGCCTGCGTCCATGCTGGCTCAGATTTGTTAGGGTTCCTTTGCCCGCGGTTTCTTACTAAGAATTCGTCAAACTTGACCCGAACTGTGCACGGATCGAGAATTCTGAATCAGTACTGTCGTAGCGTAGTTTGGACTACTAGAGTCTATAGCCCGTGGATGACGCGTTGACGCGTTGCAGCTTCAGAGACCGATGTCGCGCAGCTGACGCGCTGCAGCTTCAGAGACCGATGTCGCGCAGCTGACGCGCTGCAGCTTCTGACAATGGTTCGGGATTGCTGGTGTCGCTGTCGCTTTGCGCCAACTGCTTGCCCGTTGTCGCGCAACTCACGTGTTCGAGCGGATACTCAGAGACCGTTGTCGTGCAACTCAAGCGTTCGAGCGGATACTCGCAGCCTGTTGTCGCGCAACTCACGCGCTGGAGAACATGGCCCTACTGTCATTGCGCATCCAAGTGTTGTCTAAATGTTGTCTGGCTTGGTGCTGAACCTCTGGCGCAAAGTTTCTCGGATTCAGCACTATACGCAGCAACACTGGCCGTCGCCGCGGACTGTGTATGGCGGTTCTGAATGTAGACTGTGCACTGTACGCAGGCTGCACTGGTCGCGGACTGTCTATAGCTGCATGCAGTGTAGATTGTGCACGCGCGCGGCTTTACTTCACCGCGGGACGGCCCGCCGGTATTGAATAGTGAAGAGCGTCGACCCTCCCCTATAGCAGCATAGAATCAATATTCTGACGCCAGAGGCGTTCGCTTGTGCGACGCGCACTAATTGGATCGATGCTCGCTCGCGACGCACGGTGATTGGATAGACGAAATACGTCATCCGATAGGCGGCGCGGCAGTCGCCTTCGGAATTTCGACCGAATTTAGGCGGCGGCCAAAGACCAAACTTCCGCCAGATGGTCCCCGGCGGAAGGCGATTCTTTTCGTGTATAGATGTCCGGGATCCGTCGCCGCTGTCGAGAGTTATCGTGTTCACAGACAAACAGACAAACTGACAGACATCGCGAGATTAGTAGAGAGGATTCAATTACCGTACCCGACAAACGCTCGATCATTGGACGGAAAAGCAAGTTTCGATTCGAGTCTTTCTACCGTACACCGGGCTCCACAACGACTCCGTGAACTGACATGTCAATGCGATGATAAGCAATCAGTTCACTATACCTTGCTTCCCACATAACCGAATAAACTAACGTAGGCCTACACGGTGCCCGTCGCGTTACTACCAGTTTTCACTAGTTGAGTGCTTCAGTCTGGTAGAGCGGCGCGAGTATCTGCACGTTCTGAAATCTCACACCTGGAACAAGAACCAAATTTGCGTAACAGATTCAAAATTCAAATTTGTAAATAAATGAATCGCCACATTTCGAATTGTTGTGCCTTCAACATTGTAACTTGCGGCTACATTGGAAATGGCGCATTGTATGTACTAACTTTCTACCCTGAGTTCAATCTATCGAGAGGATTCAATACGGATTGGCAGCTGGTTGTCAAGCCGGAAAACAGAACAGAAACACGATGAAGTCCACGCCGAAGTTCAGTGCTGATTCTCAAGCAGACGAACACTCTGTACATTTTTGAATATCTATACAACAACGGCCGTTTCAACGGTAAATCTGACGAGATCACCAGAAGTGCACGTATTCACGCTACATAATAATTTCGTATCACGTTTCCTCCTGAATGCTACTTCGTGAATCCTCCGTCGCCATCGGTGGACTCGGTCGATCCATGGGTCGGCGATGACGACAGCGTCGCCAACTCCAGCGCTTCCGTTTCTTCCTTCGGAACGAGTTTGTCCAGCAGATCTACCCTCTCGGCCGTCTCGCTCCTTGTCGAACTGCCGCTTCTACCGCCGTCGGCGGTCGACGCCGGCTTTCTTCGGCGATTCGGCTTGAGCTCTTCGCGCAGGCGTCGGAAGCGCAGGTAGAAGACGACGAGAAGGACGCAGACGGTTATGAGAGCGGCGCCCACGACGGAGAGAATGATAATGGGGATGAAAATCGGTAGAACGTTCTTGGCAGCGCTCTTCGCTAAAGATCCGGAATCAGCAGCTTTCGTGGATGTTTTCGCCATCGTCATCGTAGTTGTCGTAGTGGTGCTTCCGTTTTCAGCTTCTCCCACAGTAGTAGTCGACAAGACATCGACCGAGTGAACTCTCGCAACGGTTGTATCACCAGGAGTCGTTGACGTTCCTGAGAAAGGTAGGACACCTACATGCAATAGCAGGTAGCATGGAGCAAATTTGTTCCCTCACCTGCGCGAGTTGTTGGTGCTGCAGCAGTGCTGCTCTTCGACTTGCTTGCCGTAGTGTTTGAGTGGTTGCTGTAAGTGGTGGCTGCTCCAATGGCGCCTCCGATAGTGGAGCTATTGGCAGTGGTCGCCGCCCGTTGTGTCGTAGTTGCGCCACCGGTTGTGATCGTCGTTGTAGTATTTGTCGTCGACGCTGCGGTGGTGGTTGTTGCGGAAGTCGTTGTGGCCATCGCGGTGGTGGTAGTGGTCGTCGTAATGGATGTTGTGGTCGTTGTGGTCGTCGTCGTAGTGCGAGCAGTGGTCGTCGTTGTGGTTGTCGCCGTGGCGAACAACGCTTTGGGATCGACCGCGCCGTTGCAGCCATTGGCGTCGTGGCAGCAGCGCATCGCTAGACTGCTGCGGTTATCCCACGACCAACAGCCCACTCTTCCGCCTTCACCGCAGGAACTCCGCGAGCATCCGTACGCCCACTTGTCTTCCGACTTCAGATAATAGACCTGGCAGGATTGGCAGGGGAACAGCCCTGGAAGCCGGGTGGACGTTGCATTCAAAAGTGCCGCTGCGTGGTAGCAGTAAAGTTCGTTCCGATGCTTTTCGTTCATGAAAGCGAAGAATTTCGCCGCGATCGGCTCCTCGCCCCCTTTCGTGTACCGCCGGTTGCACTTCTCGCCTTCGCAACAGCAGGTGAAATTTCGGACATATCCCGTAGCCTTCTGTTTTCCGGTCAGTTTGCACCCTATCGTGCATTCGTGATGGAATGAGGTGCCGAGTTCGAACTCGGCTGATTCTTCATTCTTCGCCGCCTCCAGCGAGGCCGAGCATACTCCTTGGCTTGTGGTGAACCAATCCTTATCTGTATGGTTGTATTTGCTTCCATAAAGGCAAGAGTTGGAGACAACGCCATATTTGGAGGAGAAGAATAAGGCTAGCAGAAAAACGGCTACAACTCCACGCAAGTAGGGCATGCTTAGCGATAGTAGCTTCTTCTTCCTGATTAGAGAATTCTGCTTCTGGGACAAAGGTTCAACTAACTGGGCAGAGGTTCTGGCTATGCGCTCGACTTCAAGTAGAACTACCTACCTTATGTCTATAGGAGCAACCGATATAGAAGTCAGGAGCACTAAACCCAGCACGTGGTCCATGCACTCATGAGGAGCGCATAGCCAGAGGTTCTTGCTTTTCGTTCCTTACTTATAGGATAAACATTTTATACCAAGAGGCTTACTGAACACACAGTTTGGTTAGCTCAAAGGTATGTTAGCCTTACGCAGAATGTGTCTGTCGTACGTTTGTACAGTATACATGTATGGGTGTTGCTAATAAAAGTATGCATTCGCGAACTGTTGCTGCTTCCTCTATCTCCCTCAATCCATCCCCCGTTATTCGGACCCTACTAGAGGAGGCCGTCGGTAAAAGAGGTAGCCTCAAACGACGCACGTCACAAAGCCAAAAGAACGTCGGGTTTGCGGAGAACCACCGTAAAACATTCAATAAACGTCCTGTGTCTCAGTCTCCGCAATGCTAATAATACTGTCGTGTGAGCATTTGTGACAGACATGTTGCAATGTGGTACCGAGTCTGTGCGCTGCATGTTGCTGACAGAATGTAATTCTGAGCATTTGAAAATGAAAACCTGGCTAAATGATGAACATCGCCACGCCCACCGTTCATTCACACTCCACCAACTTCTGCCGTGCCAGTGCCATGGTTTATCTTGCTCTGGGCAACGCACGTAACCACAAGTGCGCAAGCGGATTCTTCGTCTGCGCCATAGGTGTTGTGGTGGTGTGTAAGTGTTGTGCGAGTGTGAGGAGAACTGCAGTCGGAAAGTCGAGTTGTTATCCTTCTGTTCATCATGCCGGTGGGTGAATTTGATCGGAAGCAATTCCGGTCGATTCTACGGAGATCTCTTCTTCTGTCCATCGCCGCTTTTGCAGGTGTCCGCCGTGGAGAAGCGCAAGGAGCGCCAGGAGAAGAAGCGCAACAACCCGATGCGCGAGCTGAGAATCCGCAAACTCTGCCTCAACATCTGCGTTGGGGAGTCGGGAGATAGGCTGACTCGCGCCGCCAAAGTGCTCGAGCAGTTGACTGGGCAGACGCCCGTCTTCTCGAAAGGTGCGCGCTGAAAATCGTACGAAAATGATGCGAAAATGAATGAGATTGAGGGAATTATTCCAGCGCGCTACACTTTGCGCTCCTTCGGCATTCGGCGCAACGAGAAGATCGCCGTCCACTGCACCGTGCGCGGCCAGAAGGCCGAGGAGATTCTCGAGAGGGGATTGAAGGTGGGATTTGGAACTCATCCTGTACTCCGCCACAGTGTTTTCTCACGCGAGGGCATTTTGAACGTTTTGCAGTCATTGTGACACTCTTTGTATCAAAAGTGAACGAAAATGTACTTTTTGGCACTTTTGGCTCGTTTGGACTGTTTTTCGGCAATTCGGAACCTGTCCAGACCAGATGGATGCTGGTTCTTTTCAATTGCCCCCCCCCCCCCCCCCCCCCCCCCCCTATCGCAGCAACCTATGCGTCACGTGTGTACCTAAGTGTTGCATGTTGCAGGTGAAGGAGTACGAGTTGAACAAGGACAACTTCAGCGACTCCGGCAACTTCGGCTATGGAATCCAGGAGCACATCGACCTCGGCATCAAATACGACCCCGCCATCGGTGAGTTCTGACTTGCCTACTTGCCTTTGCCGACGCGCGTTCGACTGGTGCTAAAACTGAAGCCATCGTTACGGAATGAGAATGATGTCTTCTCACGTCGACTGTGAACTGCGCGCGAATGTCGGCTGCACTTACCGTATTTCCTCCAAAGAGCGTTCCCCCCTCGAATAATCGCACCCCCCCCCCCCCCTCTCCAATAAACGTCACTCATAGAGTAGAGGTATTTCAGGAAAGTTCCCCCCTGCTGGGGGGTAAGGACAGGTGAATTTGTTCGCCCTAAAGAAGACTGATGATGAACAGGCTGTGTATCTCAGATGACTTCGGGCCCTCTACTACACGAACAAATTCAGCGTGCTCTGTTCACGCGCACGGCGCTTATCACGTGCGCACAACGTACATGCGGAGTACGCTATCCTCCACTATCAAAACGTGTGTGCTTCAGTGCCTGCCACCGCATCTCACACAACACAATGTCTGCACTCAGCGCAACGCGAGGGTGGCGGACCCCATGCTCTAGCCCCCACTTTGACCGCTCAACCATGCACGCAAGCAGAGGGCTTCACATGCTAGCAGAGCTTCTGGAGGTATTAACGTTGGTAAATGCACATTCTGCACTAATGCTGGGTAAGCGCTTTGCAGTACACACACAAACGACAAACTAAGAGACCCATAATTTGGTGAGAGTTGGGCACCCATATACAGAGCACGCTGAATTTGTTCGTGTAGTAGAGGGCCCGAAGTCATCTGAGATACACAGCCTGTTCATCATCAGTCTTCTTTAGGGCGAACAAATTCACCTGTCCTTACCCCCCAGCAGGGGGGAACTTTCCTGAAATACACACCCTGTCCATGTCCACAGAGTGGAAACCTTGGGGGGGGGGGGGGGGGGGGTGGGGGCGCAGAGGAGGTTTGTTGAGAGGCGACATAGACAGGTCTGCTTTGAAAGGATTGCTGTTGTAGGTGTGGGAACACAGACAGGTCTGGCCACAGGAGGTTTGATGCATGGACAGGTCTGACGGGGGTTGCGACACCGACACGTGTGGAAAGTTTGACGTCGACTACGAATTTCAGGTGAAATCCGGTAAACGAAACCTAAATCGCAAAACTAACACCAGATACGTGTTCTGCGTCCTCGGAAACCCCGGAAACAACTGTCAACTCAATTTTGAAAACTCGGTCCCAGGACCCAAAATTGACCCACCGGGCGCCGAAATCAGGCAAATGGCAGCCCGAATCCCGAAATAAACATCGGATTCGTGTTCTGTGTCGTCGAAAACCCCAGAGGCAACTGTAAACCTGATTTTCAGAATTTGACCCCCGGACCCAAAATTGACCAACCGGGCACTGAAATCGGCAAATGGCACCCCGAATCCCGAAACAAACACCGGATTCGTGTTCAGCGTCGTCGAAAACCCCAGAAACAACTGTAAACTCAATTTTGAAAATTTCGGGCCGGGACCCAAAAATTCATGCTTGACGGGACTTTTGTCACCGCATATCTTTCTACTGGGGTGACCTAGAAAGCTAAAATTTTGCATGGTAATTCGCCTTATGGTAGGCTTGACCGGATCAGTTCGATTGGCGCCCTAGCCTGCACCAGTAGAGCTCGGCCGTCTTGAGGCCGGACTTTTGTCACCGCGTAACTTTTTACTGGGATGACTTAGAAAGATGAAATGTTTTACACTTTAGTTCGCCCTATGGTGCTCTTTGGTAGATTGCATCGACTGGCGCTCCAGCGTGCACCAGTAGAGCTCGGCCGTCTTGGGCCGAGCCCCGGATCCGTACTCGACGTGACCTTTGCCACCGCGTAACTTTTTAGCGAGACGACTTAGAAAGATGAAATGTTTTACACTTTAGTTCGCCCTATGGTGCTCTTTGGTAGATTGCATCGACTGGCGCCCCAGCGTGTACCAGTAGAGCTCGGCCGTCTTGAGCGGCCATTTTTTTAATCCGGCCCTACGACCGCAATGCTCAACCGATCTCGGTGATTTTTTAACACTAGCCGTTCCTTCCTGTTGCAGAAGAATTCCTTAGATCTGAATACCATGGAATGTAGTCGTCAATGGCCGTAATGTCCTGTTGCATGATCTGTCCTGTTCAAGGTCTGTCCGTTGCAAGGTCTCTCCTGTTGTGAGCCAACGGCTAGTCGCCTCGCACGCGCGCCGCAACGTCCGTCCTGTTTGTTCATTGTCAAAGTCTGGCCTGTTGCAAGATTTACCCTGTTGAAGGGTCTGTCCTATTGCAGGGTTTGTTCTGTTGCAAGGCCTGTCCTGTTGCAAGGTCTCTCCTGTTGGAAGGTCTGTCTTGTTGAAAGATCTGTCCTGTTGCAGAAGGTGTGTCCTGTTGCGACCCAACGGTGCTGGTCGCCTCGCGCGACCATTCTGTTGCCACGTCTGTCCTGTTGCAAGATCTGTCGTGTTGCAAGATTTGTCCTGTTGTAAAATCTGTCCTGTTGCAAGATCTGTCCTGTTGCAGGGTCTGTCCTGTTGCAAGATGTGTCCTGTTGCAGGGTCTGTCCTGTTGCAAGATGTGTCCGGTTGCAGGGTCTGTCCTGTTGCAAGATTTGTCCTGTTGCAAGATCTGTCCTGTTGCAAGATATGTCCTGTTGCAAGATCTGTCCTGTTGCAAGGTCTGTCCTGTTGCAAAATCTGTCCTGCTGCAAGGTCTGTCCTGTTGCAAAATCTGTCCTGTGGCAAGGTCTGTCCTGTTGCAAGATCTGTCCTGTTGCAAAATCTGTCCTGTTGCAGATTTGTCCTGTTGGAAGATCTGTCGTGTTGCAAGATTTGTCCTGTTGTAAGATCTGTCCTGTTGCAGGGTCTGTCCTGTTGCAAGATTTGTCCTGTTGCAAGATCTGTCCTGTTGCAAGATCTGTCCTGTTGCAGGGTCTGTCCTGTTGCAAGATTTGTCCTGTTGCAAAATCTGTCCTGCTGCAAGGTCTGTCCTGTTGCAAAATCTGTCCTGTGGCAAGGTCTGTCCTGTTGCAAGATCTGTCCTGTTGCAAAATCTGTCCTGTTGCAGATTTGTCCTGTTGGAAAATCTGTCGTGTTGCAAGATTTGTCCTGTTGTAAGATCTGTCCTGTTGCAGGGTCTGTCCTGTTGCAAGATTTGTCCTGTTGCAAGATCTGTCCTGTTGCAAGGTCTGTCCTGTTGCAAAATCTGTCCTGCTGGAAGGACTGTCCTGTTGCAAAATCTGTCCTGTGGCAAGGTCTGTCCTGTTGCAAGATCTGTCCTGTTGCAAAATTTTGTCCTGTTGCGAGCCAATGGCGCTGGTCGCCTCGCACGACCATCCTGTTGCAACGTCTGTACCGTTGCAGCGTCCTGTTGCAGAAAGTCTGTCCTGTTGCAAGCCAACAGCGCTGACTGCCTCGCGAACGCGCCGTACAAAGCGGCGCGCAAAACAAATGCTAGAGAGCGGGCCGATTGTCCTGTTGCAAGATCTATCCTGTTGCAAGCGAAATAGTCGCTGAAGCGGCTAGAATTGCCTGCGCGAGCATTGTCGTACTGTTCGGCTCTGTTGCAATTGCACATTGCAAGGTTCTCTGGTGTACCGCGCACTGCCGCACTGTTCGCTTTTGCAAGGCTCTGCTACCGTGCATTGCCGTACTGTTCAGGCAAAGCCTGCGTTGAAGGCAGGCAGCAACAGGCGACGCTGGCCGTGCAGCGATTGATTTTCCGCGGTCGATCGATCGAAGCGAGCGAGCTTCTCTGCGGGACGCCGCTGGCGTCCCGCTGGCTTCCTAGCGCGCGCGTGCTGAAGCTTCGCGTGGCGAAGTGCTAGCGAGGCAGGCGCATGCTGAAGCGTCGCGTGGCGAAGTGCTAGGGAGGCAAGCGTACTCAGACAGACAGACAGACGGACGGACAAAAGGCCTCTTTGGCATAGTAATGTAGATAAAAAATCCGATTAGTAGGCGGTTCTATCGAGCCATAAAACTCTGCTCTAGCTAGTACCGTTCGCGAGAACGAGGCCGAAAACCTTGCGATCAGATGAAGATTACTGAATTTTTCGACAGTTTTCATTTAATATCTCGGGAACCACTTGACCGATCTGTCTAAAATTTTAGCACAATACTTCTTGTTACTATGAACAACTATGGTGAAAATTTCAGCCCGATCGGTTATGTCTACCTATATGACGTAGTACTAACCCGTAGTCCCCGGAGGCGCACTGGCCCCCGGCCGAACAAATTGGGTTGAGCGCTGACGCGCTCAACCCGATAAGGATAAGCGCCCAGGGTGCTTATTGGAGGATTTACGGTAAATTGATGGCGCTGCGCTTGTCGATTGCGCGCCCT
>JASAMZ010009571.1:0-14985 GCA_030248115.1 Linhomoeus sp. GSCO2_2 | reverse complement strand
ACGAATCATCAGTAAACATGCCTGCTTGCTCCAGCATTTTCGGCTGCCCAGCACCATAGCAAACTTTGGGTGGTGAAACTTACACACATGTTAGCACCACGTCTTGAGACTTCTGATACCAAATTTTGGCTACCTGCTTCCATTCATGAAAGGACGTGGAAGCGAAACGCAAAACTGGTCAGCCGCTGACCCTCGCAAGGGCACTCCCTAATTCTAAATTTAGCCCCCGAACGGTCGCGTTTCTGGGAGTACGGTGCTAAAATTTGGTGTCAGAAGTTTCAAGACGTGGTGCTAACATGTGTGTAAGTTTCACCACGCAGTTTGCTACATATGGCGTGCTGGGCAGCCCAAATGCGGGCTTCTTAGGAATCGCGGTTCGTTGAAGACGCGATTTTGCTTTGAGATGTCGCCTTTGACGCTACAGTTGGATTTGAGGGAAACGCTGCTGGAAACTGGCTTCCTAACGTGTTGTTATAGTGTATACTAAATTTCATATCAATGCGTCTTGTAGTGCACAAGTTATTCGAAAAAACAAATGTGTCAGATTAAAAAAATACCCTGTACAACAACAGTCAACCGAAGACAAACTATTCATATCTTTCAGACAAAATCAGCGATGAAAGTCATTGCACACTAATGCTGAAGGGAAAATGCTTGCTGATGAGCAGAGAAATGGTTACCTTCTTTGCCGCTGACCAAAGGTGCAAAGCCATCAATGGGCGTCTATTTGATTTCGAAAAGCATCGCCAAGCAGAAATGCTAGATAGTCTACGATTTGCCATTTACTGGAATGGGAAGGATCGACCAACAGTTGAAGATTACGTGAAAGCAAGAGATGCAGCTGCTGCCAAAGCCAAAGCTGAAGCTGCTGCCAAAGCCAAAGCTGCTGCTAAAGCCAGAGCTGAAGCTGCTGCCAAAGCCAAAGCTGCTGCTAAAGCCAGAGCTGAAGCTGCTGCCAAAGCCAAAGCTGCTGCTAAAGCCAGAGCTGAAGCTGCTGCCAAAGCCAAAGCTGCTGCTAAAGCCAGAGCTGAAGCTGCTGCCAAAGCCAAAGCTGCTGCTAAAGCCAAAGCTGAAGCTGCTGCCAAAGCCAAAGCTGAAGCTGCTGCCAAAGCCAAAGCTGCTGCTAAAGCCAGAGCTGAAGCTGCTGCCAAAGCCAAAGCTGAAGCTGCTGCAAAAGCCAAAGCTGAAGCTGCTGCCAAAGCCAAAGCTGCTGCTAAAGCCAGAGCTGAAGCTGCTGCCAAAGCCAAAGCTGAAGCTGCTGCAAAAGCCAAAGCTGAAGCTGCTGCCAAAGCCAAAGCTGCTGCTAAAGCCAGAGCTGAAGCTGCTGCAAAAGCCAAAGCTGAAGCTGCTGCCAAAGCCAAAGCTGCTGCTAAAGCCAGAGCTGAAGCTGCTGCAATGGCCAAAGCTGAAGCTGCTGCCAAAGCTAAAGCTGCTGCAAAAGCAAGCGCTGAAGCTGCTGCAAAAGCCAGAGCTGAAGCTGCTGCCAAAGCCAAAGCTGCTGCCAAAGCTGCTGCCAAAGCCAGAGCTGAAGCTGCTGCCAGAGCCAGAGCTGAAGCTGCTGCCAAAGCCAGATCTGAAGCTGCTGAAAAGGCCAAGGCTGAAGCTGCTGCCAAAGCAAAAGCTGCTGCCAAAGCCAGAGCTGACGCTGCTGCAAAGAAAGCCATATCTGAGGCTGCTGCAGACAAAAGACTGCCAAAAGACACAACCAAAACATCCCAGCCACCACCAACCTGTGCAGCTCCAGAGCAAGAGTTTCCACTGAAGCGCAACCTTTATTCGCGGCCGAACTTGGACAGAATGAAATATGCCAGCGATGAAGAGTTTCTGAAGGCTGTTGCGGAGCTGATCGAGTACATGAAAAGGAACAAAGGTGCCCTCCCGCCCGAGGACAACCCCCAACATCAGACCTGCCCACGGCTGCAAGAAGACGAGGAGCGGGGAAAATAGACGCTCTACGTTTTTCACAATCGCAGGCACCGGATGATAGTTAGATGAGTATGAGAAAGTCATGGGCGAGAAATCCGATCATATGCACGAATTTGACGAATTGCAGTGCATTAGACGTTGAGGGCGTGTTTGGCCGCAGCGTAGTATAGGCCAGAGAGGGGGGGGGGGGGGGGGGGGGCCCCAAGACGTAAGTAGCCAGGCTGCTAACCACCAGAAAGTCTCCCAGATGGGTGTCCTGCTATTGAAGACTGCATCCATCGCTTGGCGACGTGTCTGCGATGATAGGAAAACTGTTTAGCGACCGGGGCATAAAGAAAGTACCTCAAGACCGAGACCAACAAGAAAGGTACACGTTCGCTAACTTGGCTGATCTGGTGCAGTGATCAGCGGCTTTTCAACCGCAAAACAAAGTTTTCGAGTCAGCGGTATTGACTCGACAACGGTGGGTCAGTGCCTGCGATTAGTACAACTGGTGAGTGTGAACGTAGGCAGTGACCAGAAACGCGGTCATCAAGGGTCCTGTCCTGTGCCAGTGCCTGCGATTAAGGCAATTGGTGAGTGTGAACGCAGGCTGTGACCAGAGACGCGGTCATTAAGTTTCTTGTGCTGTGCCAGTGCCTGCGATTAGCGCAATTGGTGAGTGTGAACGCAGACTGTGACCAGAGGCGCGGTCATCAAGTTTCCTGTCCTGTGCCAGTGCCTGCGTTTAGAGCAATTGGTGAGTGTGAACGCAGGCAGTGACCAGAGGCGCGGTCATCAAGTTTCCTGTCCTGTGCCAGTGACTGCGTTTAGAACAATTGGTGAGTGTGAACGTAGGCAGTGACGAGAGGCGCGATCATCAAGTGTTCTGTCTTGTGCCAGTGCCTGCGATTAGACGGATTGGACGTGTGAACGTTGGCAGTGGTGCCAGAGGCGCGGTCATCAAAAACCTGTCCTGTGCCAGTGTCTGCGATTAGACCGAGTGGAAAGTGTGAGCGTGGGCAGTGGTGGCAGAGGGGCGGTCAATAGAGGTCTAAACTAGTTTAACGCTGAACTAGGCCTTCAGGGTGGCACCCAGGATTCAAAAATTCGACGCGGCTGGAGTACGGTACTTCAGAGTGGTCCGGACACTTTGTCTAGACCAGCTTTTGACGTAGAACACGTTGCGATTATCACATTGCCGCTAAAGGCACGCTTTCCAAGCCGAAAATCCACCCAAAGTCGAAAGTCGGAATTTTCCGCTCGGGACCCGGCACTTTTGCCACCTCGTATCTCCCGAACGCCAGAAGCAATCTCGGCGGTTTTGGTCTCGATCGAAAGGTCATACAATTGTCTAGGCCGGATCGAAGAGTTTGCGAGAATCCATCATCGCAAACTCGAGTTACGATTTTTTAAAGGTCGGAAAAAAATTTTAAAATTTCGGGAGCCGGTTCCGGCGATCTCACCTAGAGGATCCAAAGGCCTACAACATGTCCAAAAATCATCAAAATCGACCCACTTTTGCGAAAGTTATGGACTATTGTTTTTTACTTAGTAAAATTTTGAATTTTTGAATTTTCGCAAAATTCTTCCACTACCGGAATTTTCTAGTTTCTTGTTGAGGCTGCGCGTCGACTCAACCTATCCAACGCAAAAACCGCTTGGCGATCCGATTTGTGCCAATAAAACCATCTTTGCTGCGGTGCAAAACAACGTAAAATGCGTACGTGCCCTAGGTAACCCGTTATGAGCGGCTGTATCAGACAAGAGCAACTTTGATTGCAAGGCAGTCGCCGTCTACTCCGCCAGATGGCGTCCGTTCCCAGGCCAAGGGTCTATCACGTTCCTTACCATCCGGCTAAATAGCTCGAAGAAGCCCCATTTCCAATAACGTGCAGACGGCTATATGCGTCTATCCATAACCCCACGAGTTTTCATTTCGCCCAGTGCGCAATCTCCGAAATTGAGCCGTTCCCTGGCCATAAATTATGAGCGTGCCCTGTGGTCGCTAAGGTGTAGGCAACTCCCCCGACTCCCTGAAAGACAGAGGAGTTCATCTGTCGCTGACGACAGACAGGCGAGCGACGGCCGTCGCCGCTAGAGAAGGTCGTTGTGTTGTGATGCCCGCAGGCGTTTTGTTTGGAAATCCACCCGACCTTTGAGGAGGGGCGCCTGTTTCTCTGCCCCCGGGCTCAAAAGACTCCCCGCCACTTAGGTGAAGGTCGTCGTCGTCGTCGTTTGAGAAAGTGGCTTGCCTCCTTTCCGAAACAGCCCTGTCACCACAGGAAGTCCAAAAGCCTACTCAGCTGACGCCACAGCTTCCACTCACGAAAAGGCGATTTGAGGCGCACCTGATCCTTCACGTGGGCGTACCTTCCTTGCCAACTAGTCGTCGAAACTCGAGTTTCCAAAGTTGGATCGAAATGTTCTGGTAAGTGTTTGATGTTTCATCCGTATCCTATGCATCTCACGTACATCAAGTGAAAATAAAACATCTGATGCCTTTCGGCCCACTTATCAACAATGAAGGCATGATGCCATGAAGGCATGATCAACAATGAAGACATAATGCCCACTTCTTTGAAGCCTACATGAATTCTTCACCATCTGAAACTGACATCTCTGAAATTCATGACTTCTACACCAGTGAAGCCACGCCAATCATCACTCCAAATGGTAGATTGGCAATTGCAACATTTTCATTCAGGGCCACTGGAGGCGATGGTCGGCGCGGCGGCGGCCGAGGACCGGACGTCCGAGCGCTGCAGAAGGAGCAGATGAAGAGGCAGACGAGACTGCGGGCGGCCAGAGGCAACTCTACTGCCACGCCGGGCTTCGAGACTTCCACATGGCAGAGGAATCTCACCATCGAAGGTGAGAATGTGAATGGAGTGGACACTACACTGGACGGGCCGAGAGCATTCGCCGTCGCACTGACAGAGTGGTGAGATTGGGAAATGTGCGGCTCTACGACTTTCAACTGACTTGTACTTCCTCGAAATGAGTAAGTCCTGGTCTGCCCAGGTCACGGCACTTCGCAGTGTGTCGGTTGTCCAGAAGAAAGCTTTGGACTTGAACTTTGAGTTACCACCAGCAGTAAATAATGCGACTGAGATGCCCATTTAGCTAGGTAGCATTCTGACTTCCTACGGTAAGTGTAAGAGGAGTGCTACGGTATGTAGTTGCCAATTCAAGTGGGAATTTTGTCAAGGCGACGGGGCAAATGTTTCGCTACAACTAAAAGAAGTGCTTGAACTCAACACATGTGGTTTGCCGCAAGTGGCTGCATCTACATTATATGTAGGTATCACCAACGTTTGTATTGCACTATCTGCTGGAGCGGTTACTTACATCTCAATGTGTTCACGGTCACTTCAGGCGACAAGGTGGTCATCAAGAGTGGTCCGAAACGCCCAACGGAGTGCCCCCACTGCCAGGTATGTCAATGGAAGGTTGCCTTAAGTCTATCAGTAGTTTTAGGTACATAAGCGCATTTGCAGAAGATGTCCGTTGTCGAGAAGCCGTTCACGTGGCTCGAAGTGGTCGTCTCCGTTGCCTGCTTTCCAGTGGGAATCTTCCTCTGCGTGGTCCAGAAGAGACGCCGCTGCACAAGTTGTGACACCCAGTTTCGGTGAAATTGTATGTGAAGTGAGGTCCGCGAGCTTGTATTTGTGCGAAATTCGCGCATTCCACAGTTGTACAACTGCAGTCTTGCTGTGGAGCGTATTGGGCAGAATGGAGAGGGCTGAGCTCTCACACCTGGTTTTTCCCAATGCTCAGCAAAAGAAGCGACTGTATTACTTCGTGCCTCACTCTGATCAGTAGAGGCGATGAAACAGTTTCCGCGTCCCAGCTGCTATCATCCAAAGTTGGCTGAACCGAGTTTCTCGGGCGTTTTGGCAGTAAACACTGCCATTTTAAACGGACGATTCTATGGTCTGTATCGAGCAGTGGCTTTGTCGTATCAGCTGTTTAGTACATCAAGCCCGCGATTTGGGCTGCCAGAAAGCGGCCCCTTGAAAGCGCTGCGAGTGCCGCGTCGTTTTACTGTTTCTGTGCTGGGCTGCAACGAACGTACCTAGCTTTCAGTTTCTGAACAGTATTCGACCTTTGCACTAAGTTCTGCAGCGTGTCGACCAGACGAAATAGTAAAACACCCACCACCATTTTGAGCGCTGAGCGTCCTCAATTGCGCGTCTCTTTAATTGTCTTTTGAGACTTGGTCGCGGCTGCCGGACAGGCGCGGAATGCTGATTGTGCCTCCCTCTTCACTCGCCCTCATTGGAGCTTTTGGGCGCCAGCGTAACTCTTCAAGACAAGTGGAGTTTGGCAGCTAGCTGCGATCGATCTTCGTAGGTATAGGACAAAGTGAGGGCCTGAGTACCTGCAGACTGCGTCTTTGAAAACTGTTTCTTTTGGTCTCTGTAATCTAGGACACATGCTTCAATCTTATGAGCGGAGTGCCTAGCAGCAGTGCGCAATGAAGAGGTTAGTTATCCGGTGTGGCTCTTTTCGGCGCCCTCAAAGAAGCATCGGTGGGAGCGAGTTGCCCGCTTCGCTTCACACATACCGGCAGGGGCACACTTCAGACTTTCGTTACGTTGGCGGGCTGACGAAGCATTGTCTAGAGAAACCGAGCATATGCATATCAACACAAGGAGCTGTCGCGTCAAGTGTTGTACACAAACGCTTGCTTCTATAACAGCGGCGCTGTGGAGAAAGAAACTCGTGTGGCCAACCGTCGTCGTTGTCGTTACTACAATTACCCTTGCCCAAGCGACGGCAAGCGACAAGGGAATTCTAACAGAGGACGCACTGGCGTTTCTGGACAACTTGACGCTCTACAACAAGTATCATCCTCCCGGACACTTCACAGGTACAACGGTTTGTGCTTCTAGACAGGATTGCAATTGTCTACTGGGTGTATCGACTAGGACAGCCGACGGCCATCAAAATCGGCGTCTTCGTGTACAGTTTGACGACCGTCTCAAAGAAGACGATGGTACGTAATGTTTGCTTTGTCAAGTATGGAGCGTTACTTCATGTGACGTCTCTACAAGACGACTAACTTACCACAGGACTTCGACGTCGATTTCTATCTTATTCTCCACTGGGAAGACTACCGATTGAGAAATCTGTCGAATGGAACCCTTCTTCTAAGCAGACCTAGCATACTAAAGAAACTCTGGGTGGGTCGGAGTCCGTCGAGTTTACACTTTGCCTTACCTTACTTAGAGTACCATACTTCATAGTTTTGGTCTTGTCAAGTAGGCACGAATCGTTTGTCTTTGTCTTTGTCTTAGTCTTGTCCATGAACGTTCTATAATTCTCTAGCGTCTACCTTTTCCAACAGAATTGCACTCTGTTCTACACAAAATGCTTTATTCAACCGGTTGTGGAACAAAGGCAACGGTTTCTGGCAGAAGACTTGTTTCTACACAACGGCGACCTTAATGCTTTGGGAATGATTCCTTAGTGAACTAATTGCAGTCAACGAACAGTATGCAGTACGACCGCTACATTTACGGAAAAAGTATCACAGTTCGTTGCAGTTGCCGGACATCTGTGTGGCGGACGCGAAGAAGGTGCACAAGATCGTCGACAACGAGATGGGGGCGCACGGCATGTCGATTCGAATCGACAGGGAAGGACGCGTCCGCTTTGAGCACAGGTACAAAAGTCCGAAACACTTATGAGTGGCCAAACGCCGAGTCCATGATTGAGATGAAGAGCAGATCAGTTGCTATTGATAGCCACATTGAATAAGTTTCGACTAACTGCAGAGTGGCAATGTCCGTCGCCTGCAACCTGCAGCTGTGGCTGTTCCCCTTCGATCAACAGTTCTGCACCATGAGAATCCTGAGCTGTGAGTGAACCGCTGTTCAAGTCGCCAGACAGTTGGAAGCGATCGTCCGTGTTTCAGACGCCTATGACACCTATGATCTCACTCTTCGATGGCTGAAGAGAAACGGCTCCTTAGCCCTGGAGCGCACGGCCGACATCCAGCTGTCAGACAGCTACCTTCACGCCATTCATGCAGCGTGGGGATACTTCGCCTGCTGCTACTCCAGCACGCCTGAGGCCTGCGAGTTGCTCTACGATGGACGTGAGAGGGAAAGACACACAGTTCCCTTGGATCATTGCATGCGACTACCCACTTGAAACTTTCTGTAACAGGGCTCTGGAGCAACGTGGGCATAGTGTTCCATTTGAAGCGCCTCTATGGCCGACAACTCTTCACCTCCTTCGTCATCCCCGCCTGCGTCGTGGCCGTCTCTTGGTCTGCTCGACTTGTGCTCGCACTGCAACGAACTTCGCGTAGCGGTGCGTTGTGTTAATGCCAGGATCGGCTTCTGGGTCCATCCCAGGGCGGTGCCTGCCAGGGTGACGCTGCTGGTGACCACCCTCCTTACGATCATCACTCAGTTGAACGCCCACAAGCTTAGCACCGAGGCCGGTAGCCACCCATTGGCCACAAAGAGCCCCCATTAATAGGTCCCGCACGGATTCTCTCGCCATGTACTGTAGGTATCTGCTCTACGGGTGGTTGACATCTGGCTGGTGGGCTGCATGGTCTTCGTCTTCGGCGCCGTTCTGGAGTTCATCTCAGTCTACACCACACAAGTTCGAGGGGAGCAGGGACTGCTGAAGCGAGTGACAGTTGAAGTCAAACACAGCAGCTCCTCTGCCTCTGCATAGCTACTTACTGTACGCTGTATGCAGGTCGCTGCGCCACCAGATCGTCAAGCCGGTCAGGAGGTTCACCCGAGGACCATCCATCTCCGATGAGAAGTCGAGGAATAAGTCGTCTGAGGTCAGGAACACTGGCAACCACTGTGCGGTACAATTCACAATCAATGCGTTTCAGCGCGCAGTCGACGACGCTTCTCAGATGGAGCAAACAGCAGCGGAGTCAGATCCTCTAGCGAGAGAAGAGCGAACTGAAGTGGAACCTGAGCACGAAGAAGAAGCAGACCACCAAGAGGAGGAGGAGGAGCCAGCGACGACTAGAAAGAAAGGGAAGAAGAGGGACAGGGCGCGAGACATCGACCGCGTCTCCCGCGTGGCCTTCCCCCTACTCTTCTGCCTCTTCCTCCTCTCCTACGCGGTTCTCGTCCTCCACGCCGTCAGCAACGACAAGGACCGATTTCCCATGGGACACTGCCCCAGAAAGCGTTAGATACAAAGTTGCGGATGTAATAACTATGGAATGCAAATGCGGTGCTGAAACGTTGTGACGTTGTCAACAATGCAAACGGAGTATTTTTAGAGGGCCTTACAGTTAGGTATTACTGAGATGTAAGCAGATTGTCAGTCGAACAAGGTTAGCATTGCAGCGCATTTATGTACAATCTCTAGCTGGTTATGCGGTCATCCCGCTTCACAAACACCAAACATTCGTGCTGTGCAGAACAACGTTGTCTCACAGGCACCGACGGTGGATTGCCCTATTTGCCAGAGACTCACGTTTATGTTCCTGGAGTGAAACGTTTCCCTGTAAATCCCTGAAGCTGTACCCACTCCCCCCCCCCCGCATCAATTCTGCCAGTATCCAAAGCCGCTGCTGTTCTGTCAGAAGTTTGTCGTCCGTATTCTATCACTTTCTCGCCTTAGACGAGGACTGGGATACCAACAAAGGGCAATAAGTAATCGGCGCTCAGCGCTCACTCGGCGCTCAGCGCTCAGCAATCGGCGCTCAGTTTGGCGCTCACCGAAAAGAGCCGATTTTCGAGCAATTTGAAACGTGTTTGGGTTGGCAAACAGTTCGGCAACGACCTACCGACAGCTACAGGCACATTGGGGCAAGAAATTGCAGGAAACATCAGCCGTTTGACGATTTTCTCAATCCAGTATTATAGTAGGTGCAGTTTCTAGTTTTGTACAGTTGAGCGCCGATTACTTTGCGCGTCAACCGAATAAAATTGATTTGTCGACGATTTTAACTTATTTTGAAATTAAATTGAAAGCATTTCTGCTTTGCAGGACTTGTGGCAGTCGGGATGTGAGGGCAAAAGTGGTTCGCGGCTTCAGAATAGTTGTAACGGCTCAAAAATTGAGATTTTCGGTGAGCGCCGATTACTGAGCGCCGAATACTGAGCGCTGAGCGCTGAGCGCCGATTACTTATTGCCCCAACAAAGCCTACGCAATCGGACTGATATGACGACAAGAGGGCGCAGCGATGCATTCTAATCACCCTAAAGGGAAATGCGTTCGCCTTTGCAACACGAAAAGGGTAGAGGTGATCACGTCTCAAGCCCTTAGAGGAATCTGCAGAGCCTTCACACAAGATGATGCGACCCACAAACTCGAATGGCCAAAATCGGCCTTCAATTTTTATTTGACAGTACAACGAATGCAGCTGTTCGTAATCGTAGCTGCCTTTGAAGATGTCTGTCGTTCAACTCTATGTATGTAGATGAGCTCAAACTTTTGTTTTTTCGCCGCGCCTCAGCGCGGCGAGGTGTATATATACGGATGACAATGTCTGTCTGTCTGTGTGTCCGTCCGTCCGTTCGTGGCACCGAAGTAAGATATGTGACATATGTGGTCAAGTAGAGTCGAGGTCGCTGAGTACGGATCCGATGTCCGTTTCTGTTGCTAATTTCGCATTTTCGAGATATTCACAATTAAAATTCAAAAATGTCGAAAATCGACTTTTTCACCTGATGAGCTAACCGCGAAATTTCTTCAGAAATGGAAAGAGCACGAACCGCTGATAACTTGTAACCCAAAAGAAATTTTTTGTCAATGTGGAATTTGATAGAAATACGCAATTGTCTGTCAAAATTTCATAAATTGACAAAAATAGAACGTCATTTATTGACGAATGTGAATGCAGAAACTGAAACGTCGTGAGCCAATAAGAATTTGTGACATAGTTTTTCAGTTTTGAAAAATTGCTATTTGGAGATATTTACAATTAAAATATGAAAATGTCGAAAATCGTCTTTTTCGCCTGATGAGCTAGCGGCAAAATTTCTTCAGAAGTGGAAAGAGCGTAGGACGTGGACGATTTGTAACACAAAAGGAACTTTTTTCAAATGTGGAATTTCACAGAAATACGCAATTATTTGTCAAAATTTCGTAAATTGACAAAAATAGAACGTCATTTATTGACGAATGTGAATGCAGAAATTAAAAGGTCGTAAGCTAATAAGCATTTGTGACATGGTTCTACAGTTTTGAAATATTGTAATTTAGAGATATTTACAACTAAAATGTAAAAATGTCGAAAATCGACTCTGTCGCCTGAATGACTAGCGGCGAAATTTCTTCAGAAATGGAAAGAGCATAGACCGCAGATAGTTTGTAACACAAACAAAACGCGAAATACGCAACCAAACGAAATTCCTGGTAGAGAACGACTGCACCAAACAGTTGGCAAGTTTTTTGTTCGATGTGCCGTATTCCCACAGGTATAAAACTTCAGATCAACGGCGTCGTATCATGCCGATACCATATAGCGAACGCGGCGATATCACCGAGCTTTAGATCAGTTGTACAGACAGCCGTATCGTGGTAATAGCTGCATTTTAATAGTGGTACACGTTTTTCAAGATACCTTCTCTAGATACGGCTAATTATGCGAATGAAATTCACTGTACTGTTCACCAAGATTTGACAGACACAAAGTATAGGTTGAACTTTTTACACACACAGCTTGTTGTAAGCTCAAACAAACACAAACTCTACGCTCTCGAAATTTCTTTGCCCTGACTAGCGTTGCAAAAGCACGAAGCACATGGCATTCCTGCCGCGCCACATATAAACCATTAACGTGCTCGAACGTATGGTACTTCCACTCTCTTTAAGATGACCCTGCTCCGATCAACCACACTCCTTTTCTCCGCAGTGCTTGCCACGGGTTATGCCTATTATGACTATGATCAGGAAGACGTGACGGCGCTCGAAAAGCTGTTTCCCGGGTTCCAGCAAACCGCTTCCTTATTTCCGAATGGCACAGTCAACATGACGTGTTGTAGCCCTCGAGAATTCGTCAGCAGGGCCTACGAACAATTCTGCATGCCTTTCTCGGACGACGACCTTTGCGAGCCTTCGGACTGCTCGCTGAACGACTATTACAGTTGTGAGTGTAACAGTTTAGATATTGTAGACAGACGTGCGGTAATTGCTGATTTCAAGGGGCTACATAGGTGCGTTCCCAGGGGCTAGCGTTTTGTGTGTCGATTCTGGGGTTTCACAGGATGCCGATCACAATTACTTACTTTTATGATTGGAGGTGCCAGGGCCAACAGCAGAGACTAGGGGAGGGGGGGGTGGGGGGGGAGTTCAAGTTTGTGGAGTGTACTGCGTCTCCCGGACGAATTGACTGGCTCAAACCAAGGCTTATGGTCTCAGAGTGAATCCGACATTGATCGTTCAGCATCCATTGAACGTTCAGCTTCCAACGACGGTTTCGACAACTCCAGCGCTCCCGTTGACCAGACGTCGGTGACGACCACGACTGGGTGCTTCCTCACGATGGAGGGCGACTGTGCAAGCGGCGACGCCCACATGAAACAGATGGAACTGGACATACACTGGAGGATGGCCTTCGGCGACTATGCGCGCGTATGTCAGTCGGAATGCGCGTTCCAGGCGCTTCTCATTCATCAGTTCGTGAGAGGTTCCAAAGGGGCCGGACCCGGCTGCCAACTGGCGTCCGGTTTGACGGATCCCACGGCTATTTGCTTCGCTAAATACTGTAACCTAACTTCGACTTGCCAAGATGGGCCACTGAACTTGACGGAAACGGACTGCGTCGAGTTCTATCGGATAAGAAACGCAGAACGAGCTTTAGTCAAGGAGGCAAAGCTGCTAGAGTCGAGAATCCATTGTCTTACGGTCATACGTGCAAGCACCAGATGGTCTGGGAGAGGGAGGTGGGGGGGGGGGGGGGGGGGGTCAGTGGCCCACCGACGTCTCTGTAAAGAGGGAAAGGGAGCGGGGAGGGGGGCACCCCTCTTGGCTACTTTCACGTATGGCGAACGTGGAGCACAACCACAGGGAGTACCTTCCGATGGCTGCGGCAGTCAACGATCTCCGGAGAAAGTTTGGCGTGAGTGAAGAAGAGTACAGTTTCTGCGACGAAGTGAACAGTTACAACTTGGAGAGTGAAGTCTGTAACGATGCAGAGTGGCGTCTCAGGCAAATCGCTTCTGTCAAACTGTTCTACACCTTTACAACTGCCTCTCTGTTTGCGGCCAATGGAAGGCTGCCTAGCCTGCTCCTTCCATTCTTTCTACTCGATGGCTATGAAGAAATGGAAAAGAATTCCTCAAACAATACATGTGATCCGGTTCCAAAACTGCAATTCTGGAGTGCCAGACATGATGCCATCAAGGGGTCGGCCATTCACCTGCAGATCATCTCCTATCTAACATATGCAGGGGTGGCCTTAGCTGTTGCAGTGAATGTGCTGTTTGGACTCCTCTTGCTTTATCCACTGAGGTGTTCGCGAGGCGGTGACCTGCCTATGGCAAAACACACAAGGGAAGCCTACAGAACCAACGTGTCAAACAGTACCTGATTAGAGAGGGTAAGTCTAGCCACTCTGTCGATAATAAATGCAGAATGCGACCAACGAAACTGCCATTTCCAACAAATAGCAGTGTTAATGTGCGTAGCATGTGTTCAAGCAAATGCTCTTGTCTGCCAAGACAGCAGTTCGAAACTTTGACATCTGTAGGCTTCTCGCTCTTTCTTCATCAGCATGTTAGTGGGGAACCTAATGCTTTCGTTTGCCCTGGTATATTGGCAAGTGATGGCCTCCAGTGGGGCCTACGTGGCAAACCCTGAAACGTGTGGAGCCGGGGGGCCGACCAGGATTCACTCCAGCTTCAGCAAATGGCTTGGAAGTGACGCTGAAAAGCTGACTTGGCGCTCGCTCTATTCGCAGAGCTTTCTGTTTCAAACAGCCTATTCAGTGACTTCCTACGCTACTGAAGCGCTCATTTCCAGCTGCCAACACGCGTCAATGTTTACTTTCATCTGCCTGCAAACCTTTGTCATCACCCGATTGAACCCAAGTTTTGGTCGCAGTTCTGGTACCCGTCTACAACTGCTCGTACCTTTGTCGCTGCTTGCTTCCTGGGCGTTCTGCATTGGGTTAAACTCGGTCTCACTTTATGCCCAACGACTTGGAGCTTCTAAACTCCGGAATGGTTTCCAATCGTTTCTCGAGAAGGAAAGCCAGTCGTCTTATCGAGCGCTGAAGAGCTCTACAAATGACGTGGAGGAGGCAGCGATATGGCTGATGTGGTTCCAGCCCCTTCCCTGCGCCATCAACTGCCTTCTAACCACTATTGGAGTCGTTCTATTCTGTTTCCTTTCCCACCGACTGTGGCTAATCTTGAGAGACCGCAGGGTCCTCACCAATGGAAGACGTTCCATCAACCAGGCTGACTCGTTTCAAAGCGGCCTCGTCGTTCTCTTCATCACATCTGCCATATCCTTTGGAGTCTACATGGTCAGCATCGCCCCACTGACCATCGCAGAGGCGGCGCTTCAGCTGAGAAAGCCCTCAATGGAGCTGTTCGACCACTGGAACATAGTGTTTGCCTATGGAAGAGTTCTGTGCCTGCTGGATCCTCTACTGAATCCAATCATCGTCATAGTTCGCACCAAGGTCTTACTGCGAAGGCTAAAGGCGTGTGTGCCGCTCCGTAAGAAGGCCTCAGTCACTACTGGCCAACGGTCCGGAAGACAAGAAGAGTGCCCTACTGCTATGACGTCAGCGTGGTCCATCAGTCGCGTCGCCAGTGGAAACGCAGAACGCCATCAAGTGTGCACACTTGCAGAGATGGCAAGGAAGCGACTGAGCCAGTGAGACGATTTGCTTCAGTCAGCTGCACAAATTATTTACATACCGTGACTTTGTTGCCTGAAGAAGTGCTGTAAAGTTGGATGCTAAATATGCAATGATGCATTGTAGCCTGTGACGGATCGTATTGCAGACCTGGCTGTACATAGATGTGCCACGGCGGTTGTGCAGTGCGGTGCAGACCACACAGATGAGGTACACACATATGTAGACTGGGCGCACGTAGAACGGAGCGCTGATACAAGCTATTCCTCGT
>JASAMZ010009569.1:0-25394 GCA_030248115.1 Linhomoeus sp. GSCO2_2 | reverse complement strand
GACAGACTATGCTCGACACATCCGTGAAAAAGAAATTTTGAAATTTAAGCTGTTTGAAATTGTCAAAATTTGGGAATTTTGACAAAAACCTTGAAAATATCCCTAATTTCGTTGATTATAAAATCTGAAACTATTTGATAAATACTTGGCAGACTATGCTCGACACATCCGTGAAAAGAAGTTTTGAAATTGAAGCTGTTTGAAATTGTCGAAATTTGTGGATTTTAACAAAATCCTTAAAAATATCCCAAATTTCGTTAATTATATTCGCTGAAACTATTTGCTAAATACTTGGCGGACTATGCTCGATACATCGGTGCAAAGAAGTTTTGAAATTTAAGCTGTTTGAATTTGTCAAAATTTGGGAATTTTGACAAAATCCTTGAAAATATCCCTAATTTCGTTAATTACAAAATCTGAAACTATTTGATAAATACTTGCCAGACTATGCTCGACACATCCGTAAAAAGAAATTTTGAAATTGAAGCTGTTTGAAATTGTCGAAATTTGTGGATTTTAACAAAATCCTTAAAAATATCCCAAATTTCGTTAATTATATTCGCTGAAACTATTTGCTAAATACTTGGCGGACTATGCTCGATACATCGGTGCAAAGAAGTTTTGAAATTTAAGCTGTTTGAATTTGTCAAAATTTGGGAATTTTGACAAAAACCTTGAAAATATCCCTAATTTGGTGAATTCCAAAATCCGAAACTATGTCACAAATTCATCGCGTCTTACGCCCTTTCCATTTCAGCAAAAACTTTGCCGATACGACCTGTAAATAAAAGTGTCATTTTTGACATTTTCGTATTTTAATTGTAAATATCTCGAAATAGCGACATTAGCAACAGAAACGGACATCGACACGTTACTCAGCGCATTCGACTCCATCGGGTGGCACTAACCGTCATGTCTAGTTTTGTGACACACACACACACACACACACCCACAGAAACACACACACACGAACAGACAATAGCGTCCGTATATATACTCGCCGCCCTGGGGGGCGGCGAAAAAACTGGGTACCCGATGATGGTTGATTGGCATTGTACCGGGTGTCCCATTTATCTATCCCTAGTTTTGATCGCCAATAACTTCTCCGTTTTCCGACGAATTTTGCTGAAACTTGCAAACGACAAAGACACATAAAAAGATTTTTTTGTCTCAATCAAAATTTCACCAAATTCAACTGCACCAATAACAAGCTACGGAGCTTGACGTGATCTCCATCATTTTCGATCGCCTACTTGGCCTCGTCAGCGTCTCCCGAGACAGACACTTTTTGGCGCTTATTCATGGGGAATATCATTATCGCGGGTTCAAATAATGGCTTCGTGGCGACAGAATGTTGGTATCTAACTGAGCATTCTGCAGGCTACCTTGTCACCGATTAGCGGTCAATGTTTGGTGTAGATCAGCCGAGCCTGCCAATAGTAAACTGCGAAATTGATGTACGTCACGTTTCGCCTTGTCATTCGGGCGTGCCTAGAGTGTTCAAGCTGAAATTTGGAGACAAAAAATTCTTTTTATGTAACTTTGTTGTGTGCAAATTTCAGCAAAATTCGCTGGAAAACGCAGAAGTTATTGGCGATCAAAACTAGGGATAGATAATTGGGACACCCGGTATAGTGTGTCGTGCATTTGAGGAGTATATTCCATAGAGTGTCAGAATAGTAAGTTGAGCATTTCTTCGGGGAGTATCGCCGCAGTTACCTCGAGTTTTCAGAGAAAGTTTGCCATTGTTGGGCAATCGATGCCTGTAAGGCGCGTTGGTGGGTACTGATCCATAAATGGATCAGGAATGTTCGCCGCAGGTTCACTGTGGAATAAAGAGGGTCTAAATGGGACGACGCCCTTTTCTTTTGGGTCACAAATGCGGACGGTTACGGTACCGTTGCTGTAGATTGCAGAACCGCATAGTGAACAGAATTGCCGCGTTTCGTCTTCGATTGATTAGGTGGCAAAAGCATACGTTGCCGGGCACATCCATGGAAAAATATTGCTAAGTTTTAGCCATTTGAAATTGCCGAAATCTGCCATGTTTGAAAAAACCTTGAAAATATCACTAATTTCGTGAATTCTAGAATCTGAAACTGCTGTATAATTACTTGACATACTACGCCCGATTCATCCACGCAAAGGTGTTTTCAATTTTAAGTTGTTTGAAATTGTCGAAACCTGGCAATTTTGAGAAAAACCTTGAAAATATCCCTAAATTCGTTAATTATAAAATATAGAACTATTTGCTAAATAGTTGGCAGACTATGCCCGACACAACCATGCTGACATTCTGAAATTTAAGCTATTCGAAATTGTCGAGATTTGGAAATTTTGACAATACCCTTGAAAATATCCTTAATTTCGTTAAGTATAATCTCTGAAACTATTTGCTAAATACTTGGCTGACTATGCTCGATACATCCGTGCAAAGAAGTTTTGAAATTTAAGCTGTTTGAATTTGTCGAAATTTGGGAATTTTGACAAAACCATTAAAAATAACCCTGATTTCGTTAATTATAAAATCTGAAACTATTTGATAAATACTTGGTAGACAATGCTCGATACATCCGTGCAAAGAAGTTTTGAAATTTAAGCTGTTTGTATTTGTCGAAATTTGGGAATTTTGACAAAACCCTTAAAAATATGCCTAATTTCGTTAATTATAAAATCTGAAACTATTTGATAAATACTTGGCAGACTATGCTCGATACATCCGTGAAAAGAAATTTTGGAATTTAAGCTGTTTGAAATTGTCGAAATTTGGGAATTTTGACAAAAACCTTGAAAATATCCCTAATTTCGTTAATTATATTCGCTGAAACTATTTGCTAAATACTTGGCAGACTATGCTCGGTACATCCGTGCAAAGAAGTTTTGAAATTTAAGCTGTTTGAAATAGTCGAAATTTGGGAATTTTGACAAAAACCTTGAAAATATCCCTAATTTCGTGAATTCCAAAATCCGAAACTATGTCACAAATTCACCGCGTAGTATGCCCTTTCCATTTCAGCAAAAACTTTGCCGATACGACGTGTAAATAAAAGTGTCATTTTTGACATTTTCATATTTTAATTGTAAATATCTCGAAAAAGCGAAATTAGCAACAGAAACGGACAACGGCACGTGGGGGGTTGCGCTGGGCGCTGCTCAGCTCATCGACTCCATCGGTGGCACTTTACGATGAGTTCACGTACCTACCTACATAGTCTGTCTGTTCGCCTCTAGTAGTGTGATGGTGTATCATTGGATTGCTCACTTGGTCCATTCCATATGAAGTCGGCGGCGAGGCCCAGACGACGTACTTGTATCGAAACCGGATCGTATAGTATAGCTGCGTGGCAAATACGCAGACGACGAAAAGCGTGTGTCCCCCGTGGAGGACGGCCACGCAAAGGCGGTACGCGTTGATGGAGCGCTGTTGGAAGTAAAGGCCAGCGCAGCCCAGGAGAATGTAGAGGCCGAAGGTGGCGAGAAAAGCGGCCGCACTCAGACGGCAAGGGCGCTTGATGCCAATTGTTGTATAGTTGATTTCCATGGTGGCCGCCCTCTCCTTGGCCAGCAGCAGCAGAGACAGCTGATTGACGGCCAGTAAGGGGTGAAACAGGAAGAAGCTTGCCAGCTGGTTTCCATCGAAGCGTACTGGCTTGATCCGCTGGCAGTCCACTGTCCAGGCCTTGGACGCCATGGCAAGATGACTGGACTGCAGTAGGCTGATGAGGGAGCACGCGAGGTCGGTGGCCACCTCGTAGTAGTGCAGCTCTCTCACTGCGCCCGGGTTCGCCTCGCCCTTGAAGGCGCCGTAGATCAACAAGACTGATGCCAGGCCCCCGACGACTCCTAGTGGTGTCGTCAGCCAGATGTCCAGCCAGTATATCCACGCCCTCTGTCGATATTTGCCAACCGTTGATTGAATATGGAAAGCGGCTTCCCGTCTCCTCCGCGCGAAAAGCAGCTCGAAGTTGAACACTGGACAGCGACGCATGGCGCCAGCGCAGTAGGCTGCCCGATATGCAGGCAGCCCCTCGCGCAGCCAAAAGTGTCCTTGTTCGTCGTCGCTGATCCTCTTGAGATGCCACTTTATCAGCGAGTGCTCCTGCCAGTTCAACTGGGACAAGGAGAAGAGCGCCAGACACGCTCCATGGGCCGTCAAAAGAGCTGTCAGATTGCGGGTGGGATGCTGTTGTTGTGCTGAGACGTTTGCCAAACAAGAAAGAATGATGCACCAGAGCGGCAGTGTGTAGCTGAACGATTAGGTAAGATGCGCACACCAGACCACACTGGAAATCTCTCTGCACCCACTGGGATCGAGTCCATGAAAGTCCATGGGCGGATGAGAATTCTTTTGTTAGTTCCCCTCGATGATTGAGAGCCGTGCCATTGCGCCAGCCAACCACATAGCTGACTCTCTTCACCATGCTGAACAAGTTGTTTGCGTTATCTGGAGCCACCTGCACCACCCTCACTCCCCTCCCCCCTGCTCCCCCTCCACCACTACTACCTTCAAAGTGGTTTGACTTGCGCTTAGGCACAAGCCAAAACATCAAAATCCTAGGTGTCTTTTGGAGGAGGGGGTGGGGGTGGAACGGGACTGACACCCCCCGCCATACAAGTTTGGCTTAGGCAAAGACACAGGTTGAGACATAATTCATAGGTGACTGAAAGCACCCGTTCCCCAGATCTCTATCCGCAATTGCAATCCCCTGCAAATGCGCGTTGCAGACCTGTTGTAACGCCGACTCACGACGAGGTCCGTTTCGCCAGTCGGCCCGATCACAGAGAACCACAGCAGCACCGCCATTGCAGGGGCCTCGCTCAGTTTCATTTCGCAGTGAGGAGATCTTACTACTTCTCACACCAGGGCGCTTGACAAGCAATGGTATGGTTCACCGTTAGGACAAGAAACCGCCGACTTCGTCCGAAAACTTACTGTTTCTACTCAACGCGGCGGTCCAACAGGACAATTACATGGAGATCTGAGCTGCAAGGAGCAGAATAATCCAACTCCAACTAATGAAGAGGCCTGTTCCTTTGGAAACGCGTAGGATAGCGGGAGCGACAACCTCGATCGAGACGAATGGGCGTCTCTACTCATCACTGCTTTGTCGAGCAAGACAACAGTAAGTCTAAGCTGCGCGGCACAGAATTCGGCCCAGTTTCTTTGGAAACGGAATAAGATCCGTTTCGTTGGAAACGGTGAGACGCGGGATCGACAGTTGGTCTCACTGGGAATATTTGCCTCAACTCGGCCTTCTGACTCGACGCACCGTGCGTTGTGCGGTTGGAGCCAGTTGAAGGGACGATGGCATAGTCCTACTCCCATCGGCTAAGAAACGTTCAGGATCAATTCAGATTGGGGGGAGGGGGTGGGGTGGGTAATGGAGAATGAAGGACTTTGTCTTGGGCAGTGTACCCTCCTTTTCGCTTGCGTATCCTGACGGTCAATACTGTCATCTGTGTGAAGTGAACAACACGACCTGCTTCTCTCTTCGCAACCCGTCAAACCGTTGAAACCGAAGAAATCATTATGGAATCCACGTTTTCAGGCGTTACACACCAGTAGCAATCGTTACATCAGAGACAAGGAGTTTTAACTCGACGACAGCAATGATGTAACAGAAGCGCCCCGAGGATAATGGGGCGACCACCTTCCTCTTCAGTCCTCTGCCATCGGAGGTCGTCAGCCAGTCGACGTCCTTGTTGTGTGTAAAAGATTACCGCAAGTCGAGTTGGCGTATGAGGACAACTGATTGGCCACCTGGGATTAGTCGTGCTGTCGCTCTATCCGGGGTCGGTCGGTCGATTCGACAGAGCTGGAAAGAAGGCGACGAGTATGATGGAGTCAGAAGCCGTCAGAGTTGAGGCAAATATTCCCAATGAGAGCAACTGTCGAGCCCGCGTCTCACCGTTTCCAACGAAACGAATCTCTTTCCGTTTCCAAAGAAACGGGGTTGAATTCTGCGTCGAGCAGCTTAGACTTACAGTTGTCTTGCTCGACAAAGCAGTGATGAGTAGAAACGCCCCTTCGTCTCGATCGAAGTTGTTGCTCCCGCCTTCCGCTCGTTTCCAAAGGAACGGACCCCGTCATTAGTTGGATTATTCTGCTCCTTGCAGCTCAGATTGCCATTTAATCATCCTGTCAAACCGCAGAGTTGAGTAGAAACAACCTTCGAACGAAGTCGAATTCTTTTCCTCCTGAAGGTGAAGCATGCCATTTTCTGGTCAAGCGCCCTAGTGTGTGAGAAGTAAGTGAGATCTCCTCACTCCGAAATGAAACTGAGCAGGGCCGCTGCACTGACGCTGCTGCTATGCTTCGCTGTGATCGAGCCGACTGGCGAAACGGACCTCGTCGGGAGTCGGCGTTACAACAGGTCTGACACGCCATATTTGCAGAAGAGAACGGATGCTTTCAGTAGTGATGGCAACTTTGAAAATTCTAAAACCGGGTAAGTAAAAGTAAGTAAAATCTGAAATTTGAAAACCGGGTAAGTACAAGTAAGTATACCCAGTTTTTCGAAAACCGGGTAAGTACTTGGACATAAAACCGGGTAAACCGGGTAAGTAAACTCTCAAGTAGAAATCTCGATTTCTGCACGTCAGAAAGCCAAAATAATTGCGTTGTGTTGACACCTAATGTTCTTCCAGAAGTCATACAGCGGTTCGAATTCACCAGCGCATCTACATCTATCTTACAACAGGACAGACCCTGCAACAGGACAGATCTTGCAACAGGACAGACCCTGCAACAGCACAGATCTTGCAACAGAACAGATCTTACAACAGGGCAAATCTTGCAACAGGACAGATCTTGCAACAGGACACATCTTGCAACAGGACAGATTTTGCAACAGGACAGATGTTGCAACAGGACAGATTTTGCAACAGGACAAATCTTGCAACAGGACAGATCTTGCAACAGGACAGATTTTGCAACAGGACAAATCTTGCAACAGGACAGATCTTGCAACAGGACAGATCTTGCAACAGGACAGATTTTGCAACAGGACAAATCTTGCAACAGGACAGATTTTGCAACAGGACAAATCTTGCAACAGGACAGACTTTGCAACAGGACAGATTTTACAACAGGACAAATCTTGCAACAGGACAGATTTTGCAACAGGACAAATCTTGCAACAGGACAGATCTTGCAACAGGACAAATCTTGCAACAGGATAGATCTTGCAACAGGACAGATCTTGCAACAGGACAGACGTGGCAACACGATGGTCGCGCGAGGCGACCAGCACCGCTGCGTCGCAACAGGACAGACCTTCTGCAACAGGACACATCTTGCAACAGGACGGATCTTTCAACAGGACAGATCTTTCAACAGGACAGACCTTGCAACAGGACAGACCTTGCAACAGGACAGATCTTGCAACAGGACAGATCTTGCAACAGGACAGACCTTGCAACAGGACAGACCTTGCAACAGGAATACCCTGCAATAGCTTGCAACCCCTGCAATACCCTGCAATACCTTGCAACAGGACAGATCTTGCAACAGGACAGATCTTGCAACAGGACAGACCTTGCAACAGGACAGACCCTTCAACAGGACAAATCTTGCAACAGGTCAGACCTTGACAATGAACAGGACGGACGTTGCGGCGCGCGTGCAAGGCGACCAGCGCCGTTGGCTCACAACATGACAGACCTTGCAACAGGACAGACCTTGCAACAGTACAGATCATGCAACAGGACATTACGGCCATTGTTTGAGGACTATTGTACATTCCATGCTATTCAGATTAAAGAAATTCTTCTGCAACAGGAAGGAACGGCTAGTATTTATGAGCCAAATTTGTAGTTCGTGAAATGAAGCAAAATAAGTTAAAGCAGCTATTGCGTTAACGTCAACTAAAGTAGACGAGGTAGTGTCGATACTACGTAATACAGAGCTCCAAGAAGCAGTTATGTAAGTGGCACACTATGTACGGAGATGACGACTTCATTTCATCAGTGAAACATTGAGCTATGGGCTTGTTGTTTGGTGGTGCAGATTCTCATCAAGAATTGGTGTCTTCTTTATTAAAACTTCACATACTGTCAATTTTTCCTAAGTTGATGAATTTACGAGTGCGAAGTGAAGTTTATTCAACAAGAAATGTTGCACTTTTACTTTGCACACTCAACAGGTAAGTAGCTTGAGCATAAGTTGCGAAAGTAAAACTGTTTACCCGGTTTCTTACCCAAGTTTTAGTAGTGAGTAAGTAAACCGGGTACCCGGTTTTCGGCCTGAAACCAGGTAAGTAAATGCGGCCGAAAACCGGGTAAAAGTAAAACTGGGTACGCAAAACTAAACCGGGTAAGTACGAGGTAAGTATACCCGGTTTTCAGAAACCGGGTAAAACCGGGTAAGTACTTACCCGGTTTCCGAGTTGCCATCACTAGCTTTCAGTCAGATGCAATGCAAAGTGTATGAAAGGTTTCCTGGGGATGCTACTGTAGCTCATACTTGTAGCATGCAAACCGATAAACTAAACTCAAGTCTCAGCCTAAGCCGCAGCCTATTAATTATGTCTCAACCTGTGTCTATGCCTTAGCCAAACTTGTACGGCGGGGAGGTGTCAGTCCCACCCCCCCCCCCCCCTCCAAAAGACACCTAGGATTTCGATGTTTTGACTTGTGCGCCCAGGTCAAAGCACTTTGGAGGTAGTTGTGGGGGAGGGGGGGAGGGTGGTGCAGGTGGCTCCAGATAACGCAAACAAGTACATCTGCTTGTTCAGCATGGCATGGTGAAGAGAGCCAGATACGTGGTGGCATGGCGCAATGGAAGAGCCATCACTCGTTAGGGAATCTCCCCCCCCCCCCCCCCCCACAGAGGGATTGCACGTGTGGCGTCAGAAACCGCAAGGAAGTGTCTGTTTGTTTGCATTTCAGCATGGTGAAGAGAGTCAGATATGTGGTTGGCTGGCGCAATGGCACAGGCATCAATCATCGATGGGAACTAACAAAAGAATTCTCATCTGTCCATGGACTTACATCGGCTCGATCCTAGTGGGTTCAAGTAGACTTGCGGTGTGGTCGAGCTTATCGCATGTACATGTGTACATGTATGTGCATGTCTCCAATCGTTCAGTGTTGACTACACACTGCCGCTCCGGTGCATCTTACTCTCTTGTTTGGCAAGCGTCTCAGCACGACAACAGCAACCCATCCGAAATCTGACTGGTCATCTGCTGGCCATTGGAGAGTGTCTAGCACCCTCCTCTGCATCCCAATTGAACTGGCAGCGACACCCTCTGACAGTGCTGCATTTCACAAAGAACGACGAACAGCGACGCTTCTGGCTGCGCGAGGGCCTGCCAGCGTATCGGGCAGACAGCTGCGGTCGCGCTATGCGTCGCTGCCCAATCTTCAACTTTGAGCTGCTTCTCGCGCGGAGGAGACGGGAAGCCTTTCATCATAGTCAGTCAACATTTGCATTTGTTCGACAGAGGGCGTGGATGTACTGGTTGGACATCTTGCTGACGACACCAATGGGAGTCGTGGGGGGTCTGACGTCCCTCCTGTTGATCTACGGCGCCTTCAAGGGCGAGGTGGACCCGGGCGCAGTGAGGGAACTGCACTACTTCGAGGTGGCCTCCGACCTCGCGTGCTCCCTCGCCAGCCTGCTACAGTCTAGCCATCTTGCCGAGGCGCTCAATGCCTGCATAGTGGACTCAGACTGCCGGTGGATCAAGCCAGTACGCTTCATGGGAGAGCAGCTGGCCAGATTCTTCCTGTTTCATCCCTTACTGGTCGTCAACCAGCTGACTCTGCTGCTGCTGGCCAAGGAGAGGGCGGCCACCATGGAGATCAAATACACCACACTGGCCATTAAGCGCCCTTGCCGTCTGAGTGCGGTCTCTTCTTTTGCCACTTTCGGCCTATACATTCTCCTGGGCTGCGCTGGGCTTTACTTCCAGCAGCGCTCCCTCAGCACGTACCTCCTTTGCGTGACCACCCTCCACGTGGGACACACCCTCTTCGTCAGCTGCGTATTTGGCGCGCAGCTATACTATACGATCCGGTTTCGATACAAGTACGTCGTCTGGGCCTCGCCGCCGACTTCCTATGGAATGGGCCAAGTGAGCGACACAATGATACCACAAGCATACTAATAAAGGCGAACAGACTATGCAAGTGTCTCATTCGTAGAACTTCAGAAAAAAATCTTTCCGGTATAATAATAAATTAAATAATTTTTGTTTTCAGTATGTCAAAGTTTTCATTTGCCGCGCTGAAACATGCCGACATGTTTTTTGCCTACGGCGCTTAAAAATGACCAAGTTTCACTGCTCTGGCGTGTTTTGCCCACTTTGCTGAAAGCGTGTGATTTTTTGCTTCTTTTGAAAAATTTAACGCCTTTGGTACATAGTTGCTTGGCAATTTTTGGTCGTTTGATTTAGTTTAATACCCCCTCCCCCCATCCCCGCCCACCCACCCGTACCCACCAATGACCAGTTGGTACAACTCTACCATACATATCTTCCTTATCAGGCGACCCTTATGACGCGAAGAGCCAAGGTCAAGCAGCATCTGGGTCTCTTCCTTGGCTCCACGGGCCTCAACATCATTTGCTTCAGCGTCGTGTGCTCCTGCGCCCTGGGGGAGAGCCTGTTTTATCTGAGTCCATTCTATCGGCATACGCCAATAGGCAAGTGGATATATCAGCTGGTTTTGGCTCACCTCAGCTGGTCCCAGGTGGCCCAACAGCTGGCCTCCGACGTCAATTCCACCTGCGGCATCGTCTTCTACGTTCTCTTCACACCCAGATACAACCAAGCCTTCAGATGGTTGGCGGCTGCAATTGTGGCCGCAGCCAAGAAGGCGGCCCTCGCTCTCTCTCAGTGCGTCGCGAAGCTTTGCTCCACGGCAGCTTCTTCTTAGTTTCGTTCGGCGCGATGAGTAGTATGTGTAGGACCCATATTTCAATTAACGCCCGTACCTTCGAACGAAGTCGAATTCTTGTCTTGAAGGTGAAGCACACCATTTTTGGCACTCCGCCCCGACGAAGTCGGCGGAGAGCAGTAGGCATCCTGTAGGGAACAAGTTCTCTACGTGCTCGCTTAACTTTCGCTAGGAGTAACCGATTTTGAAACGGTTTTTTGCGTTCGATAGCCCTGGTGGATGCGCAGGGTGGAAAGGAACCTAGAAAATTCCGGTAATGGAAAAATTTTTTGAAAATTCAAAAATTCAAATTTTTACTAAGTAAAAATAATTCCGTCCCCCGCCATTTTCGCTACACTTGATCAAAATTCACCATTTTTGGATATGTTGTAGCCCTTGGGGAGGCGGACTTGGGAAATCAAAAATTGGAAAATTTGGACGCGGCACGGCCGGGTTACGGTAGATTCAAATTTTGAGAACCCGATTCCGGCCGTTCAAAAAATCATATCTCGCGATTTACTGGGCGGATCGGGCTGAGATAAAATTTCCGGCCGGCGTCTGGATGTGCTCTTTCATTTAAGACCGAAACCGGCAAAATCCATCCAGCCGATCGTGAGCTAGGCGGGGGCAATGGGTTTCCGTTCGGGACCAAATTTGGGGATTTTGGGATTTGGCCGGTTTTTTCGCCGAAACGCGTGGTTCTACCGGGAAACGGACACCGCCAGTCGATTCTACGCTAAAGTCTGGTCCGGAAACATAATTTTTTATTTTACGAGCTACCGTAACCCGGCCGCGTCGAATTTTTGAATCCCGGGCCGAAATTTTCAAAATCGAGTTGACAGTTGGTTCGGGGGTTTTCGGGGTCAGGGAGTTCGAATTTCGCGTTAGTTTTGCGATTACTGTTCACTTTCGACCCTTTTCGGATGGTTTAGGGTGGGTTTGTGGCAAAAATTTGAAATCCCGGGGTAGTATTGAGGTGTAGCGCGGTGTAGCGGGACCGTCGAAACAAGTTCGGACCAATAGGTTTAGGGCCTTTTGACACCGGTTGTGTGCTTGCGAGCGCTCTTGGAGATGGCGAGCGCCATAATTGTTGGTTTGAAATGCCGCGGTGGTGTCGCCCTTCTGTGCTTAGCGAAGTCGGCCTCCTTGCCTGTTTCAGAAGCGCCATCTATTAGCGCGCTTCTTCCCCGCTCGCTGCACAGATGCGTCCTTGTGCGCGGCTGACCATTTGCCAGTGCATGGCCGTCGTTGTCGCGATGAAGCCGCCGCGCGTGTGTGCCTCAAGCTGATACGCCACGTAGCACGCAATGAGCGAGCGTACGAGCGAGCGGACTGCCGGAACGATGGAATGGAAGGTGTTTCAAGTACCTATTTTCGGAGTCGGGAATGTCGAATGTCGCGCCACTTTTGCGATTCTTCGTCTGTTTCGGTCTTTTTCGGATGCGTTAGGCTGGTGTTGGAGGAAAGATCTGAAAACCCCATCCAGAATTGTGGTACAGCGCTGTGTACTAGCCAGCCAGGGCAAGTCTGGCCAGGACCAACAAGATGACTTTTCGACTGCGTTTGGGCACTGCTTCCAACACGGTGCTTACTTCCCTATCGTGTTGCACGTGTCTGTTCCAGCTCGGTGCAAAGAGGGGCCGTTGTACATTCATGTTCCAGCGCATGTTGCCAGTAATGTTGGCGTTTTGCCGAGACGAAATCGCTGCGCGCTCCATCCAGCCGAGCCACCACATAGCCAGGCTTAGGTCTCCCGTGTTGTTGTGACGTCACCCGCGTCTCTTCTGGGAGGGAGGGAAGGAGCGAGCGCGCGGTGCCCCGCAGCGCGCGGTGATAGCATCATTTACCTCAGTACATGTGCACAGGTGTGTGTGTGTGTGTGTACAGGTGTGTAGGTGTACACCTCAGTACCAAAAAGTTCAGCTTCAGTGGGTGGTTTAAGCCAATCGGCGGAGTGCCACGTTGACACTCGCGGAGTGTCACGTTTAACTAGTCTAGTCAAGCGCCCTGGTGTGCGAGAAGTAATGAGATCTCCTCACTCCGAAATGAAGCTGAGCAAGGCCGCTGCACTGACGCTGCTGCTATGCCTCGCTGTGATCAAGCCGACTGGCGAAACGGACCTCGTCGGGAGTCGGCGTTACAACAGGTCTGCCACCGAATTTGCAGGGGTTCGCCTTTGCAAATAAACCTTTGGGGAACGGATGCCTTCAGTCAGAAAGTAGGGCAATGCAAGGTGTATTGTATGCTAGATTACATATATTGTGGAAACCAGGCAAGTCGTCCGGAGGACGCAGTATACTCCACAAATTTGGCCTCCTACGCATGGTGACTCCTCTGCTGTTCTGGCCTCCTGGCACCCCCCATCGCAAAAGCAATGATGAATTCGTGATCTACATCCCAAAATACCTCAGATTCGACATACAACACCCCTAGTTTTCCTATGGACTCCGGGAACTGAAATTCTGCACTTGGGGTACGGTAGCATACAAATTCGTCGCAGGTACGTTCAAACATCATCTATACACTGAACGGATGCCAAATTCGTAATCAGCGCCCCCGAAAATCCCGAAATCGACCATAATACTGGCAAAGTCGACCCGACGCCCAAAATTCAAACCGACGCAGCAGGGATACTGTAGCTCTGCAAATTTTTCAAAAATACTTTTCTGGGCCAGATTTAAGCGCAGAATCGTTTGAAACCACTTTTGGAACGATTCAGCAACGCATTCGAGCGCTATAGACGCCGAAATGCGAAAATCGCAATTTTCGACCCCAGAGTCGAAAAAGTCGCAGTGTAAGAAAGTTTTTTATGTTTCGCCCGATTTTCTCCGTTCATGGCTCATTCGGTAGAGGACATCTGGGAAGGAGCACCAAGAGTGGTCTCGCCGCTCTAGCTGCTACCTAGCTCGCACAGCAGCCCGTCAAAGTCGACCCGGGGCCAAAAATCGAGAATTTTTTAAATTTGGCGCCAAAATGGGTCCCGCAGCGATCCAATTCTTTTTTTGCACCCTCGGCCCTATTGAGTACTACAACATATCAAAAGATAGTATATACCATTCTATGCAACTTTCTCGAGTTCTACCTTGCTCAACCCATTTTCCAGTACTTTGAAAATTTAAATTTTTGAATTTCCCGCCAACGGTATCCCTGAGCGTGACCCCATATGTCGTGCAGGTTGCCCACCCACTAGGCCTACCCAGCGCAAAAGACCGTTTGCAAATCGGCCGCTGCACGCGCGAACCCCATCCGGTCCAAATTACTGCGTTTCGCGCACAAACGCTATATACTCCACACTTTTGTGGAGTATAACAAGCTCCGGTATTAAAAAGTTGAGTTTGTATTCTGACTGACATTGCATAGAGTTGCATTCTTTCTGCAGAGAGTGCGAGAGCTCATCGCCCGTATTGCTCCGCTTCACGAGCTCCCCCTTCGCAAGATGGTATTGCTTAGCAATATTGATATCGCCCGGGATTTGGTTTTTAGAGCAAGAAAATTTCTCTTTCGAGCAACGCTTTTAAAAAGTGACAAAAACGTGTCAAAGTTTTGACAAACACATGGCAGAGCACAAAAGAACGCACTATGAGCAATCAAGTAGTGTCGTACTTCTGTCCATGGAGCAAAACGAAGTTTATTTTTCTTGGCGCGTGTAGTACGTAGCGAGCCTTGGAATGACATGCCGAGTGTCGCTCTAATCGCAACATGAGCAATTCAGAAAGTTCCAGAGTAAAACTCAAAACTATTGCTTTTGTGATGCATGCTATAGTCAATTACAAAATGTTTGCTGACACATGAAAGAGCACGCCGAGAGCTTAAAATTGACGTGTCGATTGCCGCTCTATGACGTAACACGAGCAAGTTAGAACCGTTTTGTGCTTTTGCACCTTCGGGTTACTGTAACTCAAGAAATTCAAATTTTCAAGTTTCGCAAACAATCCGTGAGTCGTGAGCTATCCACTGAGCTCAAGATCGTCTCTCTACAACGCAAATTGAGCGAGTTAGAGCGATTTTAGTGTTCGAATCTCGAGAATGGCGTTTCCCGTGGTGCGTGTTTGCGTAACGTTAAAAAATGTTGCTGCCGCATGAAAGAACACGTCGAGAGCTTTCACCTGACGTGTCGATCGCCGCTCTACGACGCAAGACGAGCGAGTTAGAGCCGTTTTGCGTTTTCGGACCTTTGGGTTACTGTAACTCGCGAATTTCAAACTTTGAGTTGTGATCAATGGGAGAATAGATGATCAATGAGTCGAGAGCTATCCAAGGTGCTCAAGATCACCTCTCTACGACGCAAGACAGACGAGTTAGAGCCGTTTTGCGTTTTAAACCTTCGGGTTACTGTAACTCGCGAAATTCAAATTTTTGAGTTTCGACCAATGAGAGGACAAATGATCAGCGGGTCGAGAGCTATCCACTGACCTCGAAATTGTCTCTCTACGACGCAAGTTGAGCGAGTTTGAGCGATTTTAGCGCTAAAATCTCGAGAATGGCGTTTTCCGCGGTGCGTGTTTGCGTAACTGAAAAACTTGTTGCTGCCGCATGAAAGGGCACGTCGAGAGCTTTCACCTAACGTGTCGATTGCCGCTCTGCGACGTAAGACGAACCAGTTAGAGCCGTTTTTGCGTTTTGACCTTCGGGCTACTGTAGCGCGCGCAATTCAAACTTTTGAATGTCGATTTCTCGAGGCACATTACCAGTAAGTCGAAACCTATCCGTAGAGCCCGAGATCGTCTCTCTACGACTTTCCAACGCCGAGATCTGAGAGCGTGACGGACGCACGGACGCACGGACGCACGCACGCACGAACGCACGCACGCACGCACGCACGCCGAGCTCTCGTAGGGTGTCGCCCGGCTGAGGCCAGGCGAAAAAAACGACGTTCTATTTTGTTGATTTATGGAATTTTGAAAAATAATCACGTATTTCTATTACATTCCACATTTGCAAAAAATTTCTCTTGCGTTACAAATTATCCGCAGTCTATACTCTTTCCATTTCTGAAGAAATTTCGCCGCTATATCATCAGGTGAAAAAGTCGATTTTCAACATTTTCATATTTTGATTGAAAATATCTCGAAATTGCAATTTTTAACCAGGCAAGTCGTCCGGGGGACGCAGTATACTCCACAAATTTGAACTCCTACGCACGGTGACTAATCTGCGATTGTGGCCTCCTGGCACTCCCAATCGCAAAAGTAATGCCGAATTCGTGATCTACATCCCAGAATACCCCAGAATCGACATACAACACCCCTAGCTTCCTATGGACCCCCGGAACCGAAATTCTGCACTTGGGGTACGGTAGCATGCAAATCCGTCATAAGTATGTTAAACATCATCTAAACAATAAACGAATGCTAAATTCGTAATCAGCGCCCCCGAAAACCCCGAAATCGAGTATAATGTCGCGAAAGTCGACCCGACACCCAATGTTCAAATGGACGCGGCAGGGATACTGTAGCTCTGCAAATTTGTCAAAAATACTTTTCTGGGCCAGATTTAAGCGCAGAATCGTTTGAAACCACTTTTGGAACGATTCGGCAACGCATTCGAGCGCTATAGACGCCGAAATGCGAAAATCGCAATTTTCGACCCCGGAGTCAAAAAAGTCGCAGTGTAAGAAAGTTTTTTGTGTTTCGCCCGATTTTCTCCGTTCATGGCTCATTCGCTAGAGGACATCTGGGAAGGAGCAACAAGAGTGGTCTCGCCGCTCTAGCTGCTACCTAGCTCGCACAGCAGCCCGTCAAAGTCGACCCGGGGCTAAAATCGCGAATTTTTATACTCCACAAAAAATGTGGAGTATATAGCGTTTGTGCGCGAAACGCAGAAACTTTGAGTCAACGGCGTTCGCGCGTGAAGCGGCCGATTTGCAAACGGTCTTTTGCGTTGGGTAGGCCTAGTGGGTGGGCAACCTGCACGACATATGGGGTCACGCTCCGGGACCCCGTTGGCGGGAAATTCAAAAATTTAAATTTTCAAAGTACTGAAAAAGGCATACTACAAGGTAGAACTCGAAAAAGTTGCATATAATGGTATATACTATCTTTTGATATGTTGTAGTACTCGATAGTGCCGGGTTGGCAAAAAAAAGAATTGGATCGCTGCGGGACCCATTTTGGCGCCAAATTTAAACCAGGCAAGTCGTCCGGGGGACGCAGTATACTCCACAAATTTGAACTCCTACGCACGGTGACTCCTATGCTGTTGTGGCCTCCTGACACTCCCAATCGGAAAACTAATGCCGAATTCGTGATCTACATCCGAGAATACCCCAGAATCAACATACAACACCCTTAACTTCCTATGGACTCGCAGAAAGGAAATTCTGCAGTTGGGGTACGGCAGCATGCGATTCGTCATAGGTACGTTTAAACATCATCTAAACGCAAAACGAATGCCAAATTCGTAATCAGCGCCCCCGAAAACCCCGAAATCAAGTATAATATCGCAAAAGTCGACCCGACACCCACAATTCAAACGGACGCGGCAGGGGTACTGTAGCTCTGAAAATTTTTCCGAAACATTTTTCTAGACCAGATTTAAGCGTAGAATCGTTTGAAACCACTTTTAGAACGATTCGGCAACGCATTCGAGCGCTATAGACGCCGAAACGCGAAAATCGCAATTTTCGACCCCGGAGTCGAAAAAGTCGCAGTGTAAGAAAGTTTTTTGTGTTTCGCCCGATTTTCTCCGTTTATGGCTCATTCGATAGAGGACATCTGGGAAGGAGCACCAAGAGTGGTCTCGCCGCTCTAGCTGCTACCTAGCTCGCACAGCAGCCAGTCAAAGTTGACCCGGGGCCGAAATTCGCGAATTTTTCAAATTTGGCGCCAAAATGGGTCCCGCAGCGATCCAATTCATTTCTTCCACCCTCGGCCCTATCGAGTACTACAACATATCAAAAGATAGTATATACCATTATATGCAACTTTTTCGAGTTCTACCTTGTACTATGCCTTTTTCAGTACTTTGAAAATTTAAATTTTTGAATTTCCCGCCAACGGGGTCCCGCAGCGTGACCCCATATGTCGTGCAGGTTGCCCACCTACTAGGCCTACCCAACGCAAAAGACCGTTTGGAAATCGGCCGCTTCACGCGCGAACGCCGTTGACTGTAATTTTCTGCGTTTCGCGCACAAACGCTATATACTCCACACTTTTTTGTGGAGTATAAAAATTCGCGATTTTTAGCCCCGGGTCGACTTTGACGGGCTGCTGTGCGAGCTAGGTAGCAGCTAGAGCGGCGAGACCACTCTTGTTGCTCCTTCCCAGATGTCCTCTATCGAATGAGCCATGAACGGAGAAAATCGGGCGAAACACAAAAAACTTTCTTACACTGCGACTTTTTTCGCCCGGCCTCAGCCGGGCGAACCCCTACGAGAGCTTATCGTCCGTGCGTTCGTGCGTCCGTTCGTCCGTCACGCTCTCATATCTCGGCGTTGGAACGTTGTAGGAAGGCGATCTTGGGCTTTATGGATAGCTCTCGACTCACTGGTAATGTCGCTAAGAGACTTCGAAATTCAAAAGTTTGAATTGCGCGCGCTACAGTAACCCGAAGGTCTAAAAGGAAAACGGCTCTAACTCGCTCGTCTTACGTCGTAGAGCGGCGTGCGATAGCTCAACTAAAAGGTCTCGACGTGCTCTTTCGTTTGGCATTACAAATTTTCTTAATTACGCAAACACGCACCACGAAAAGCGTCATTCTCGCGTTTTTAACGCAGAAATCGCGCTAACTCGCTCAGCGTGCGTCGTAGGGAGACGATCTTGGGTTGGTTGGATAGCTCTCGACTCACTGATCATTTGTCTTTCTATTGGTCGAAACTCAAAAGTTTGAATTTCGGGAGCTACAGTAACCCAAAGGTTTAAAACGCGAAACTTATCTAACTCGCTCGTCTTTCGTCATAGAGAGACGATCTTAAGTTCGTTGAATACGTTTCGGCACACTGATAATTCCGTTAAGAGAAGTCGAAATTCAAAAGTTTGAATTGCGCGCGCTACAGTAACCCGAAGGTCCAAAACGCAAAACGGCTCTAACACGTTCGTCTTACGTCGTAGAGCGGCGTGCGATAGGTCAACTAAAAGGTCTCGAAGTGCTCTTTCACTTGGCGTAAAAAATTTGTTAATTACGCAAACACGCACCACGAAAAGCGACATTCTCGCGTTTTTAGCAATCGCTCTAACTCGCTCGTCTTTCGTCATAGAGAGACGATCTTGAGTTTGTTGAATAGGTTTCGTCACACTGATCATTCCGTTATGAGAAGTCGAGATTCGAAAGTTTGAATTTGGCGAGCTACAGTAACTCAAAGGTTCAAACAGCAAATCGTCCCTATCTCGCTCGTCTTACGTTATAGAGCGGCATTCGTTCGACCGTTTGAAAACTTACGTTGAGGCAGTTGTTGAACAGTCATTCCTAAACAAATAATTTTGTTTTTTTTCGCCCGGCCTCAGCCGGGCGAACCCCTACGAGAGCTCTTCGTGCGTGCGTCCGTTCGTCTGTTCGTCCGTTCGTCCGTCACGCTCTCAGATCTCGGCGTCGGTAAGTCGTAGGAAGGAGATCTTGGGCTCTGCGGAAAGGTCTTGACTCACTGATCATTCAGCTAAGAGACTTCGAAATTCAAAACTTTGAATTGCGCGCGCTACAGTAACCCGAAGGTCAAAACGGAAAACGGCTGTAACTCGCTCGTCTTACGTCGTAGAGCGGCGCGCGATAGGTCAACTAAAAGGTCTCGACGTGCGCTTTCGTTTGGCATTAAAACTTTTGTTAATTACGCAAACACGCAACACGAAAAGCGGCATTCTCGCGTTTTTAACGCAGAAATCGCTCTAACTCGCTCAGCGTGCGTCGTACGGAGACGATCTTGGGTTGGTTGGATAGCTCTCGACTCACTGATCATTTGTTCCTCTATTGGTCGAAACTCAAAAGTTTGAATTTCGGAAGCTACAGTAACCCAAAAGTTTAAAACGCGAAACTTACCTAACTCGCTCGTCTTCCGTCATAGAGAGACGATCTTGAGTTCGTTGAATATGTTTCGGCACACTGATAATTCCGTTAAGAGAACTCGAAGTTCAAAAGTTTGAATTGCGCGCGCTACAGTAACCCGAGGGTCCAAAACGCAAAACGGCTCTAACACGCTCGTCTTACGTCGTAGAGCGGCGTGCGATAGGCCAACTAAAAGGTCTCGACGTGCTCTTTCACTTGGCGTAAAAATTTGTTAATTACGCAAACACGCACCACGAAAAGCGACATTCTCGCGTTTTTAGCATAGAAATCCCTCTAACTCGCTCAGCGTGCGTCGTAGAGAGACGATCTTGAGTTGCTGGATAGCTCTTGACTCACTGATCATTTGTTCTTCTATTGGTCGACACTCAAAAGTTTGAATATCGCGAGCTACAGTAACCCAAAAGTTCAAAACGCAAAACTTCTCTAACTCGCTCGTCTTCTGTCGTAGAGAGACGATCTTGAGTTTGTTGAATAGGTTTCGCCACACTGATCATTCCGAATGATAAGTCGAGATTCGAAAGTTTGAATTTCGTGAGCTACAGTAATTCAATCGGCCGTAACTCGCTCGTCTTACGTTGTAGAGCGGCATTCGTTCGACCGTTTGAAAGCTTACGTTGAGGCAGTTGTTGAACGGTCATTCCTAGAGAAATACTTTTGTTTTTTAAACCCTTGTCTTACGAACAACTTTGTCTGCTAAAAAAATTAATCCCGGGCGATCCCAATGTTGCCCTGCAACAACCGCTCAGAAATGCGTGTGTCTTGCTCAAAAAAAATAATCCCGGGCGATCCCAATGTTGCCCTGCAAGAACCCCTCAGAAAGGAGCGTGTCAGAAGTAGCGCATGAATAGTGAACTCCGGGCGGGCGCGCGTCATATCGGAAAGGCCTTTGAAATACTTTACAAAAGTATCCACTCCTTTACTCTTCCACTTTAAAATACTCACAAACCACTCTGTATTAATAAAACAACTCAACTTTTTTAAAACAGCTTGTTAAACCCTTGTCTTACGAACAACTTCGTCTGTTAAAAAAATTAATCCCGGGCGATCCCAATGTTGCCCTGCAACAACCGCTCAGAAATGCGTGTGTCTTGCTCAAAAAATTAATCCCGGGCGATCCCAATGTTGTCCTGCAAGAACCCCTCAGAAAGGAGCGTGTCGAAAGTAGCGCATGAATAGTGGACTCTGGGCGGGCGCGCGTCATATCGGAAAGGCTTCGAAATACTTTACAAACGTATCCACTCTTTTGCTCTTCCACTTTAAAACACTCACAAACCACTCTGTATTAATAAAACAACTCAACTTTTTTAAAACAGCTTGTTTGACTCCGGGGTCGAAAATTGCGATTTTCGCATTTCGGCGTCTATAGCGCTCGAATGCGTTGCCGAATCGTTCCAAAAGTGGTTTCAAACGATTCTGCGCTTAAATCTGGCCCAGAAAAGTATTTTTGACAAATTTGCAGAGCTACAGTATCCCTGCCGCGTCCATTTGAACATTGGGTGTCGGGTCGACTTTCGCGACATTATACTCGATTTCGGGGTTTTCGGGGGCGCTGATTACGAATTTAGCATTGTTTAGATGATGTTTAACATACTTATGACGGATTTGCATACTACCGTACCCCAAGTGCAGAATTTTGGTTCCGGGGGTCCATAGGAAGCTAGGGGTGTTGTATGTCGATTCTGGGGTATTCTGGGATGTAGATCACGAATTCGGCATTACTTTTGCGATTGGGAGTGTCAGGAGGCCACAATCGCAGAGGAGTCACCGTGCGTAGGAGTTCAAATTTGTGGAGTATACTGCGTCCCCCGGACGACTTGCCTGGTTCAAATTTGGCGCCAAAATGGGTCCCGCAGCGATCCAATTTTTTTTTGCCAACCCGGCACTATCGAGTACTACAACATATCAAAAGATTGTATATACCATTATATGCAACTTTTTCGAGTTCTACCTTGTAGTATGCCTTTTTCAGTACTTTGAAAATTTAAATTTTTGAATTTCCCGCCAACGGGGTCCCGCAGCGTGACCCCATATGTCGTGCAGGTTGCCCACCTACTAGGCCTACCCAACGCAAAAAACCGTTTGCAAATCGGCCGCTTCACGCGCGAACGCCGTTGACTCAAAGTTTCTGCGTTTCGCGCACAAACGCTATATACTCCACATTTTTTCGCCCGGCCTCAGCCGGGCGAACCCTATCAAGAGCTCGGCGTGCGTACGTGCGTGCGTGCGTGCGTGCGTGCGTGCGTGCGTATGTCACGCTCGCTTCAGGCTTAGTAACTCGCTCGTCTGACGTCGTAGGATGGAGTTTGAGACATCGTCGGGTAGCCCGCGGACTCCTGTAGCCTTCTAAGTGGTCAAAACCAGAATAAGGTTTCAAAATCGAGCGCTACAGTATCCCAAAGTGGGGTCTATTTTTAGTGAAAAGTTGACCGAACCTAGTCAAATTGCATATCAAGTTGAAGCGCTCGAGCTCCTGAGCACGAATCCGACAATGAAAAGTTTCAAAAGTTTGAACAGAAGGCTACAGAACCCAAAACGCGTCGCAAACTGGAAGCGACAGGCTTGCTTCAGGCTTAATAACTCGCTTGTCAGACGTCGCTGAGTTGAGTTCGATACATCACCGGGTAGCTCGCGGACTCCTCTAGCCTTCTAAGTGGTCAAAACCAAAATAAGTTTTCAAATTCGCGCGCTACAGTATCCCAAAGTGGGGTCCACTTTAAGTCAAAAGTTGACCGAACCTAGTCAAATCGCATACCAAAGTGAAGCGGTCGAGCTCGTGAGAACGAATCTATCAACAAAAAAGTTCCAAAAAAGTTCCAGTAACAAAAGTGTAAACCAGGGTCCGTGCAGGGGGGGGGGGCGCTTTCGAGCCGTTGGAGTTGTGGATTTAGTATCGATATTGAATGCGCGCTTGCGAGCGCTTCGAGCGCCGCAAGAGTGCTACAGTAACCAAAATGCGTCAGACACTTTAGATTTTGCCATGGGCATTTCTCAGCACTCGTGAGTCGTAGAGTGACGAGCTCGACGCAGTTCAAGAGCTCACGTATGGAGTTGTGGATTCAATAGTAACAAATCGATAAACTTTTGAAATTCGCGCGCTATAGTAACCTGAAGTTTTACTTAGAAATGCCAAAATTGGGCTTTTATCCAGAACTCTATGCAAGGACTTCGAATTGCTCGTCGTTTTACAAATTTGTTGTCTGTTCAGCATTATTAGCACTCAGTGACAAATTTTACGCGATGCATTTCAAACACTGTTTTTCCGACTTTTGCACTAAACCGCGATGTCTGGCGCACAGCTCTAATTGCGTTGAACTATTGCATTCTGTGTTCTCCTCTTCAAGTCGTGTACTTCAGAGCTCACTTACAATGCCGTATGAAAAGCGCACTGTAGAACACTTCGTCGCCGTTGTAGAATAGTCGCACGTGGCAGTCGTTTCCTAACAGCTGAAAGGGGGGTGGGGGGGAGTAGCGTGCTTGCGCCTGGCAGCGGCGACGCTCGCTGCCTTCTCTATCGCTGCTTGCTATGGCTTGGTGCGCGCGCGCACTAAAGAGCGTGGTGCATCACACAGCAGCAGCCTTGCTCTCTCGCTGCATCGCGCGCCGCCTAGGCTCATTTTCACCCAGCTCGCATCTACATAGTTTCGCAAGCGTACGTAAGAAAGTCGTTAGTCAGCTTTGTTCTTTATTTCCGTTGGCCGTTCGAGCAGTTCTTGCCGCTGTCTGTTGGTGAGGATACGATGCAATACACAACTCCGTAGTGCATAAATAGTGCCGTAGTCGGAAATTCGAATTTTCGCGAGAAATAGTACGTTTTGTTGAGGAAAAGCGTAGTTTTCACGCGAAAATTGTGGGTTTTCGGCTGCGTAACATCATAACAACTCAATCACGCCAGAGCAGGGTCAAAATATTAGTTTCCTAACGCGCGCGTGAGAGCAGGGAGTAGGGCGGACGCAAGACATCAGCAGTTGAGGCTTGAACTTTTGGTCGAATAATGCAGTTGGACGATGCACAGTGCTTGCTTGACGAACGATTGTTCGACTGCTGTAGACATGGTAATGTAGTTCAAGCTATGAGGCATAAAGTGAGGCCGAAAATTACAACATAAAATTATTTATTAAAACAATTCGACTGCAAATGTTTGTGCTTACTATAATTGGCAATCTACATGTACACTGAATTCTGGTTAAACAAGCGTCCTTCTTTGGACGCTTGGGCCTCTCTCGAATTTACGAGCTGCTCCCTGTGCCTCATAGCTTAGACTATGGTAGGAACGCATCACAAGGTGGATACGTAAGATCGCCACCTAGAAGCGAGCGATGCACAGGGGTTGAAGAGGGAGAACACGTTGGGGAACGCTCCCACATGGCCCTCGCCCCGAAAAGCACGTAAGTAAGTGGACAGAGCTGGAGCTTTACGGTTCGTCCGCTGTCGAAGTCAGGGGCTGTGGTTCGTTCGTCGTAGCACCGCCTGTTTGTTTTTATACTCCACAAAAAGTGTGGAGTATATAGCGTTTGTGCGCGAAACGCAGAAACTTTGCCCGTCTGGCGTTCGCGCGTGAAGCGGCCGATTTCCAAACGGTCTTTTGCGTTGGGTAGGCCTAGTGGGTGGGCAGGGTGGACACCAAACGGGGTCACGCTCCGGGACCCCGTTGGCGGGAAATTCAAAAATTTAAATTTTCAAAGTACTGAAAAATGGGTTGGGCAAGGTAGAACTCGAAAAAGTTGCATATAATGGTATATACTATCTTTTGATATGTTGTAGTACTCGATAGTGCCGAACACGCAAAAAAAGAATTGGATCGCTGCGGGACCCATTTTGGCGCCAAATTTGAAAAAATCTCGAATTTTGGCCCCGGGTCGATTTTGACGGGCTGCTGTGCGAGCTAGGTAGCAGCTAGAGCGGTGAGACCACTCTTGTTGCTCCTTCCCAGATGTCCTCTATCGAATGAGCCATGAACGGAGAAAATCGGGCGAAACACAAAAAACTTTCTTACACTGCGACTTTTTTGACTCCGGGGTCGAAAATTGCGATTTTCGCATTTCGGCGTCTATAGCGCTCGAATGCGTTGCCGAATCGTTCCAAAAGTGGTTTCAAACGATTCTGCGCTTAAATCTGGCCCAGAAAAGTATTTTTGAAAAATTTGCAGAGCTACAGTATCCTTGCCGCGTCGGTTTGAATTTTGGGTGTCGAGTCGACTTCGCCAATATTATGCTCGATTTCGGGGTTTTCGGGGGCGCTGATTACGAATTTGGCATCCGTTCAGTGTATAGATTATGTTTGAACGTACCTACGACGAATTTGTATGCTACTGTACCATAAGTGTAGAATTTCAGTTCCCGGAGTCCATAGGAAACTAGGGGTGTTGTATGTCGAATCTGGGGTATTTTGGGATGTAGATCACGAATTCAGCATTGCTTTTGCGATTGGGGGTGCCAGGAGGCCATAACAGCAGAGGAGTCACCGTGCGTAGGAGTTCAAATTTGTGGAGTATACTGCGTCCCCCGGACGACTTGCCTGGT
>JASAMZ010009566.1:0-22663 GCA_030248115.1 Linhomoeus sp. GSCO2_2 | reverse complement strand
ATTATCATAAGATTTAGGCAGAAACTGCAAGGGCTCGATGAAATGCTACAATTAGCCGTTGTGCTGTCACAGTTAGCCAAATCCTCTGTTAGAAATTGCCATTGAGCACGAACTGTTAGTAGTACAGCCTCACTGGAGGGGGTGCTTATTGTCTCAACCTTTCCTTAGGAGGGGCGCCTATTGGAGGGGGCGCTGAGTTGGGGGGGGGGGGGAGGCGCTAATTAGAGGATTTACGGTATCAGGCTCAATTTTAAATACACACGACCATACAGGTTTCAATGCAAATTGCACGCTGCGACGACGACTCAGACTTGAATTGATCATTAATAAGCGATCCCAGGTGGATTGTCATAGTCCGGGCAATTGTTGGAGAGTGATTTTGTGCAGGCTTGATTGAAATCTTGAAAAGATTATTTGAAGATCGCATAAACTTTGCTAGCTGAGCCTCCACCGTAATATTTGCGCTCGAAATCATAGGTGCCAACCACATTAGAGGTGTTTCATATGCGTTGTTTAACGTCGACGGCTGCAATCGCACGATGAGATGCACTGTTTGTTATTCACTCATTGAAAGCACTTCCATTCATAGAGTTATTAGTTCTCTAGGAAACTACTGGACATCTGGCGTTGTCGTTTTGTAAATTAACAATTGACACATGCATGGATATTCATGTGAACACGTGTCGTTTATAGTGGTGCTTTGCAACACTAATTTTGTAGCAAATGTCATCATCTGCGGAAAATCCAATCTATTGCAACAAGTTTGCGAAATAAGCATCTTTCTTGCAAATGTGACTTGGGCGTTGGCCTTCGCGCACTGTTTCGAACTGTAGATGTTGATCCGCAACGTCATTCAATTTGCAGCAGGTGCTGGAGGGGTTGCAAGCTCCAAGCAGCAACCTGCACCAGGACCCCGGCTGGAAGAAAGTGCAATGGGAGCGAGAACTGACGAAGACGGTCGACATTGGCGGTGGGGAAGTCCAACTCTTCTCAAGCAGCGACGTCGCAGAGCTCATGAAGATCAAGAAGGAGCTCGCCGCTAAATGCGGCGAGACCATCGTAAGTGAAGACAATTGCATTAATAAATACGGCACCTACATATCGCCGTTCGTCACTTCGGTGGCAAAGATTGGCTTCTAGGATGAAGACAGGATAACCCCCCTCTTCTTTGGCGACGTTATTCTCACAGCTGAACAGGCAAAGAGGGAGTTGGACGACTCCTGCACGGGAGGAAGAAAACGACGGAAGCGAAACGTGCAAGCAAATGAATTATGGGAAGATGGAATTATCCCCTATGCCTACAACACGAGAGATGGTATATTCGATATGAAGTCTGAAATCGAGGCGGCAATGAACGCATGGGCAGACAGTACTTGCATTACTTTCGAAGAGCAAAATGCTGCTGCTAACCCAAGGGAATCTCCACTCCTTATTATCAACAAGGGATTGAGGTTTGCTCAGTCAGTGTTCATCCATCCATAGATCTTCTTATGAGCCTCGCTCGTTCTCCAATATTACCACCACCCTTGCAGATTACGTAAGACGAGCGAGTTGCAGCCATTTGGCGCTTTCGAGATTTCAGTTACTGCAACTAGCGAAATTGAAATTTTTGAGTCTTAACTATCACAAGACCAAACGATCAGTGAGTCGGGATCTATTGAAAGGGCAAACGGCCTTTAATCCAAAGCTTTTTGCATCGCATGAAGGAGCACGTCGAAACTCAGGTGAATTTCAAATTTTTGAGTCTGGACAATGGCATAGCAAACAAATGAGTCAGTGAGTCGAGATCACCTCGCTACGACGTCCGAGATCTGTGAGCGTAGCGAAGGAACGGACGAGCGAACGCACGCACGCCAAGCTCTCATACCGACCAAACATACCGGGTCTTTCGAAACTCCAGACCCCCCCTCCACAGCACGCCGTGTAAAAGGTAGCGAAGTCATACTTGCACACATGGTAGCCTAATGTCTTCACAACTCGAATGCAAAAATTCAGCACTCTATCTCAACTCACGCGCGAATGCGAGCGCAAAACGCAAAATCAGTCGCGATTGCTTCTCCTCCTCCTGGAGGCCGTCGCCATGGAGAAGAGGAGCGTCATCAGCAGAAGCATGACTGGCAACCCAAATTTGATTGCTCACTACGCAAGATTGGTGCAACCTACGAAAGTCGTTCCTGCGTCATTTTAAAGCTTACTGTTTTCTCCTTCGAATGCTATATCGCCAGCCTCAATAGAGCGTCTCACGCGCGAGCCGCACCCGCCCAAAGGTGGCTCGGTCGTCAATTTTGACAGATTTTGCGTTTCGCGCTCGCATTTGCGCGTGAGTTGAGATACAGTGCTGAATTTTTGCATCCGAGTTGTGAAGACATTAGGCTACCATGTGTGCAAGTATGACCTCGCTACCTTTGACACGGCGTGCTGTGGAGGGGGGGTCTGGAGTTTCGAAAGACCCGGTACAGTAGGTACTCCCCCACCCCCACCCCAGGGTTTATTGGAGGATTTATGGTAATTGGAGAACATAGTAGAGCACCGTAAACACTCCAATAAGCCCCTCGCCACCTCAACCTCCAAGGGCACGGCGTCGAAGTAGGGACTTAGGACTGGGTAGAGTGCTAATTGGCGTAAATGTAGTAGATATTTTAACGCGTGTGGGCATACAAAAGCCTGACTAAGAGCTAGGTAAGTAGAAGTGGCAACAACTGCGTATCTATTAACATTTCATTGTAGGTCGGAGGCCAGCGTCGGCTACACGAAGGGCTATCTTCACGTCATGAGTTTGGCCAACAACGCACCTGTAAGTATAACGGAAGAAGGTTTCAGAATACACGCATGACACACGTTTCAGAAGTTCTGTGCACGCATGACGTCTGGCGCTTGATGGAGAGGATAATGTCGCAGGGGTGACCATAGAAACTGAAACTAGTTTCAGTTTCAGTTTCTATAAATATACTGAAACTAAAACTGAAACTGAAACTCCACAAAAGGAAGCAGTATTAGTGCAATACTGAAACTAGTTTCAGTGCGCACTACTGAAACTAGTTTCAGTTTCAGTTTCAGTGTTTGATGCGTATGTTTGGTTCATCTTAGGTTGAATCGGCACTTCGCTTGATTGACAATGACGAAAAAACTTTGAATGCTCCTTATGTATGGTAATCAGCAACGCAGTAACGCACTTATGCGAGGTTGTATGTGCGCTTTACAGCCGCGAACAGCGTACTTTCATACTGAAACTCACTTTCAGTAACTGAAACTAAAACTCAAGAATATTCTTTACTGAAACTGAAACTGAAACTGAAACTAGAAAGAAAACTGGTACTGATACTGAAACTGAAACTGAAACTAAATCAGTTTCTATGGTCACCCCTGTAATGTCGTTACAGCGGTAGTAAAACTGCTCGGTTTAAGATATTTTCGCTCGGCCGAGGCCGGGCGAAAACCTAGATAAAGAGCTCGGCGTGCGTTCGTACGTGCGTGTGTAGGTGCGTGCGTGCGTACGTCACGTTTGTTTTTTTTCTTAAAAACTCAAAACTCATCATTTGACGTTGTAGGAGAGAGTTCGAGCGAGAATTGTCGATTATCCTGCGGACTCCTCTCGTCATCTGAGAGGACAAAACGCGCTACAGTATCTAAAATGGGATCCACAAGTTTCAAATGTTTAAATGCTACAGAAACCGAAACGCATACAAAACTCGTCTCGTGTCTCGGCACTCGCGACTCGCAGAGCAACGAACTCGGCGCCGATCAAGAGCTCATCATATAAGAAATGTCGAATCAAACGTCATAATATGAACTCGCCCTCTACCGAGTTTCACGCCGAAAAGCCAAACTAGGCCAAACCTAGCATTCTGCATATCAAGAAGCGCTGGAGCTCCTGAGCACGAGTCTGACAATGGAAGGCCTCAAAAACGTTTTATGATTATTTTATTTTTCATTTTTGCAAACTATTATACTACAGTCACTCGCGTCGAAGGTCTAAAACCATGACAAGGTTGACATCGTTCAAGAGCTGGTCGCAAGCAGATGTCGATTCAAAAGTCACAAATCGAGCAAAGTTTCAAGCTCCTGCTACAGAAAGTTTTGCGTCAAGAAGTCAAAGCATTTACACTTCTCGTGATACAGTAACCCAAAATCACGCGCATTTTTGCAAGCTAAGAAATTAAGATTTTGAGATCCCTAGCACCAAAGCGGCTCTAAGTCATTCGCTTTGCATCACGGAGCGACATTGGCAATGCGGTTTGTAAGATGCCGCCATTTTCATGCGCGGCGAATTTTTCAATTAGTAGAACACGCACTTTCAAACCCTAAACAATAAGACTTCTGATAACTTCACCCGCCGATAAATTTTCGTCACTTTTTTAAAGCGGGGCCTGAGAGGGAGATATTCTAGCTAAAACCGAATCGTGGGTGAAATCAATGTTGCTATGCAATACTACTTCTTGTGAAGCGAGAGCTCATGAAGCAGAGGAATAGGGGCAGCGATTCTACGTGCTCAAAATTAGGGGCGTGGCCAGGATTGGCAACTGGGAGGGGCCAAAAAATTTTAGGGGGGGGGGCAAAAATTATGTTGCTGTTTTAGTGTTAATTTTTGTATGTTTAGCGCCGCAGGCAAAAATTTCGCCATTTTTGGTTTTGAAGGCACAATTTCCAGTATTTACAGCGTCGCAGGTAAAAATTTCACCATTCATAGCGCCACAGGCAAAAATTTGTTCTACTGGCCGGCATCTGAGGTCGGCATTTGCCCCCCCCCCCCCCCCCCCTGCACCCCCTTGCTACGCCACTGCTCAAAATATACAATGTCAGTCAGAATACAAACTCAAATACCGAAGTCTGTTACATTGTTGGAACAGGAGCTTGTTCACCACATCATTTCAGCATAGCACAATCGTTCACGAATTGGGCCATGTCATCGGCTTGTGGCACGAGCACCAGCGGCCAAAGCGAGACGAGTACGTTGTCGTGACGAACAGTTTACTCAGTGACAACAACTACGAGATTTGCGGAACATGCGCTAGCCCCGAGGTGCCGTATGACTTCGGCTCCATCATGCACTACCCCGGAAAAGACGTGAGTGCGCTGCTAATGCGAATGTAACTAACGAATGGAGCATTGATATAATTCTAACACACAGTTAGTCGTACGTTACGCTGTTTGTGTGGTTGCATGGTAGACAGGGCATGAAATACGCAACCTGTTCATCACCCTATGAACAAATTCACCCGTCTTCACTCCCACTAAGGGTGAACTTCCCTGAAATTCGCCTTCTAGGCGTCCAGAAAGCGTATTCGTTCGAGCGAATACATGAAAGGGGGCTCACTCCAGCTTGAGCAGTGTATGGGGGATTGAGCCTGAGCGGCATATGGTGAAGTATATGGGGGATTGTGCACCCATCAGCAGGTTGCACTAAAACTCTGTCGACGTCGTGCCTGGCGCGTGTTGGTGGTCGCGCTAAGCCTCAGCTGAGACCCGCAGACTGCGACGTCGACAGAGTTTTAGTGCAAACGGTAAGTGGGGTAAACATTCCTCCATACACTTCACCGCCTCCTTAGCTGTAGCTGTGCTCCTTCCTTGCTAGCGCTTGCGACAAGTTCCACTTTGAAAATGGAAATTACCTGATGCGTCGGGGAATCCTCGTATCACATGTACTGGCATTGCCTGAATACGGGGATTGCCTGCAACATACAATGTACACCTAGCCGGGCCGAGAAGCGGCGAAATAAGATTATATGAGCTCTCTGCAGGATATACACTTGTAAACATAAGACGCGTTGAGACTGCACAAACTGTGATATCTTAAGGATGAAGGAAACGTCTTCATCAAGCCCACGAGCAAGTATGCTGCAATGGAGAACAGCTTTCAAAACCTCTTTGGGCCAACGCTTTACGACCTCAAACGAGTCAACGACGCCTACTGCAAAGGTACATAGAGTGCGACAGTGGGTCAGAACTCAACGTCGTGCGTGTGATGTTGGGGCCTAACCTCAATTTTGACTTTGTTAAACGTTAAATCGAAGAGCCACCAATGCGCATCGAAATCCAAACGATATGTGATATACTATTGTAGCTACGCTACTAAACCGGTCTCAGTGCTCCAGCACGTTACCAAGACGAGTTATGTTCGCCCCATAAGTCACCCAAACGTGTCCCGTTTGTTGCGTACGTTACCCAGGCGAGTTACGTTCGTAGGTTACCCGTATGAATCCCGTTTGTCAAGCACGTTAGCCAAGCGAGTCACATCCATACGTCAATAGGTCCCGCTTGTTCTGAAGGGGCTTATTCGAAGTGGGGGGCTTATTTACAGAACACCCGGTACTATCAAAAATAATATAATCTGAATCTATTTTTGACAAATGGTTGGCAGACTAGGCCAGACACATACATGCAAAGACATCGCCAAACTATATTCGTTTGGAATTGCCAAAATTTGTCGATTTGTTGTAAAAGCATCGAAAACTGGTACGTCTAATTTTGCTAACTCTAAAATCCAAATTTTTTCGCAAAATAGTTTTTAGAGTGTGTTCAAAATATTGATAGAGAGCATTGTTGGATTAAAGGATCTATTTTGAAATTTATGATTGGCATGTTTGACAGTAACCTTTTCTGGAGTGATTGCAGTAAGTGAATGCAACAGGTACATGCTTGCCGCGTGGTGAAGAAAAGTTTGAACAAAGGGGTATTATCCAAATTGTCCGAAGCCTTCTCACGTCCGAATTTTTCCTATTTATCTACAGATTTCAAGTAGTATGGCAACTTGAAAACCTGGGTGAATGCTTACCCAGTTTTAACAAGTGTTTGAAAACAAGGTATACTTTCTTGGTACTTACCCGGTTTCTTTTAGGCGTACCCGGTATTTACTTACACAGAGTGACCAAAAAAAATCGGGTAGAATTGGGTACACGGTTTTCTAGAAATCGGGTATACTTACTTTTACTTACCCGGTTTTGTTTTGGACGAGCTTACTTACTTTTACTTACCCTGTTTGGAAATTTCAAAAGTTACCATTACTTCAAATAACACTGCTTGCACAACCTACCGGTACCATAATGCGAACGCAAATATCGACGCGCTCATCAGTTAGACGCAAACAATATGCAGATATTGATGATGCCTTTCATTCAGATACTTGCTCCACGAACAACTGCAAGAACGGAGGATACGCAAATCCAAAGAACTGTGGCCAGTGTGTGTGCCCAGAAGGCTTTGAAGGAGATCGGTGCGAAAACAGGAAAACTTGTAAGCGCGAACTGTTACACGTCTACATAGTACATCAGACAAGACCAGGCAAGTCGTCCGGGGGACGCAGTATACTCCACAAATTTGAACTCCTACGCTCGGTGACTCCTCTGCTGTTGTGGCCTCCTGGCACCCCCAATCGCAAAACTAATGCTGAATTCGTGATCTACATCCCAAAATACCCCAGATTCGACATACAACACCCCTAGTTTCCTATGGACTCCTGGAACTGAAATTCTGCACTTGGGGTACGGTAGCATACAAATTCGTCGTAGGTACGTTCAAACATCATCTATACACTGAACGGATGCCAAATTCGTAATCAGCGCCTCCGAAAACCCCGAAATCGAGCATAATATTGGCAAAGTCGACCCGACGCCCAAAATTCAAACCGACGCGGCAGGGATACTGTAGCTCTGCAAATTTTTCAAAAATACTTTGCTGGGCCAGATTTAAGCGCAGAATCGTTTGAAACCACTTTTGGAACGATTCGGCAACACGTTCGAGCGCTATAGACGCCGAAATGCGAAAATCGCAATTTTCGACCCCGGAGTCGAAAAAGTCGCAGTGTAAGAAAGTTTTTTGTGTTTCGCCCGATTCTCTCCGTTCATGGCTCATTCGATAGAGGACATCTGGGAAGGAGCACCAAGAGTAGTCTCGCCGCTCTAGCTGCTACCTAGCTCGCACAACAGCGCGTCAAAGTCGACGCGAGGCTGAACTTCGCGAATTTTTCAAATTTGGCGCCAAAATGGGTCCCGCAGCGATCCAATTCTTCTTTTCCGTGTTCGGCACTATCGAGGGCTACAACATATCAAAAGATAGTATATACCATTATATGCAACTTTTTCGAGTTCTACCTTGCCTAATGCATTTTTCAGTACTTTGAAAATTTTTGAATTTCCCGCCAACGGGGTCCCGGAGCGTGACCCCGTTTGGTGTCCACCCTGCCCACTTACTAGGCCTACCCAACGCAAAAGACCGTTTGCAAATCGGCCGCTTCACGAGCGAACGCCATCCGGTTAAAATTACTGTGTTTCGCGCACAAACGCTATATACTCCACACTTTTTGTGGAGTATAACAAGCTGTTTTAAACAAGCTTTGTCTAAAAACTGTGGCACCACGTTGGCATCAGTGTAAACTTGAGAGCGTGTGCGGGATAATGTGCACTGGATAGTGAAGTGCCGCTAGACATTTAGTCGACAATCTGGTGGGGTATAGCCGCAATTGGTCTTGGATTTGTTTGTGGTACCTGATCCACATATGGATCAGAAGATTCGCCGCAGGCACACTTTGCGCTTATGATAGTGGCAACTGATCCATAAATGGATCAGAGAAATTCGCCGCAGGCACACAGTGCAATAAAAGCGTCTAAATGAGACGACGCCCTATTGAAAAGGGTATAAATGGGACGACGCCCCATTGAAAAGGGTATAAATGGGACGACGCACTATTCTTTTGGGCTTAGTGCTCGATGCATCCACACAAATATATGTTGAAATTTAAGCTGCTGGAAATTGTCGAAATTTGGAAATTCTGACAAAAACCTTGAAAATATACCTAAATTCTTTAATTATAAAATCTAGAACTATTTGCTAATTACTTGACAGACTATGCTCGACACATCCGTGAAAAGAAATTTTGAAATTTAAGCTGTTTGAAATTGTCGAAATTTGGGAATTTTGGCAAAAACCTTGAAAATATCCCTAATTTCGTTGATTATAAAATCTGAAACTATTTGATAAATACTTGGCAGACTATGCTCGACACATCCGTGAAAAGAAGTTTTGAAATTGAAGCTGTTTGAAATTGTCGAAATTTGTGGATTTTAACAAAATCCTTAAAAATATCCCAAATTTCGTTAATTATATTCGCTGAAACTATTTGCTAAATACTTGGCGGACTATGCTCGATACATCGGTGCAAAGAAGTTTTGAAATTTAAGCTGTTTGAATTTGTCAAAATTTGGGAATTTTGACAAAATCCTTGAAAATATCCCTAATTTCGTTAATTACAAAATCTGAAACTATTTGATAAATACTTGCCAGACTACGCTCGACACATCCGTAAAAAGAAATTTTGAAATTGAAGCTGTTTGAAATTGTCGAAATTTGTGGATTTTAACAAAATCCTTAAAAATATCCCAAATTTCGTTAATTATATTCGCTGAAACTATTTGCTAAATACTTGGCGGACTATGCTCGATACATCGGTGCAAAGAAGTTTTGAAATTTAAGCTGTTTGAATTTGTCAAAATTTGGGATTTTTGACAAAAACCTTGAAAATATCCCTAATTTGGTGAATTCCAAAATCCGAAACTATGTCACAAATTCATCGCGTCTTACGCCCTTTCCATTTCAGCAAAAACTTTGCCGATACGACCTGTAAATAAAAGTGTCATTTTTGACATTTTCGTATTTTAATTGTAAATATCTCGAAATAGCGACATTAGCAACAGAAACGGACATCGACACGTTACTCAGCGCATTCGACTCCATCGGGTGGCACTAACCGTCATGTCTAGTTTTGTGACACACACAGACACACACACACACACAGACACACAGAAACACGAACAGACAATAGCGTCCGTATATATACTCGCCGCCCTGGGGGGCGGCGAAAAAAGTTGAGTTGTTTTATTAATACAGAGTGGTTTGTGAGTGTTTTCAAAGTGGAAGAGTAAAAGAGTGGATACTTTTGTAAAGTATTTCGAAGCCTTTCCGATATGACGCGCGCCCGCCCGGAGTCCACTATTCATGCGCTACTTCTGACACGCTCCTTTCTGAGAAGTTCTTGCAGGGCAACATTGGGATCGCCCGGGATTAATTTTTTGAGCAAGGCACACGCATTTCTGAGCGGTTGTTGCTAGGCAACATTGGGATCGCCCGGGATTAATTTTTTTAGCAGACAAAGTTGTTCGTACGACAAGAATTAAAAAAACAAAAGTATTTCTTTAGGGATGACCGCTCAACAATTGCCTCAACGTAAGCTTTCAAACGGTCGAACGAATGCCGCTCTACAACGTAAGACGAGCGAGTTAGGGCCCATTTGCTGTTTGAACCTTTGGGTTACTGTAGCTCGCGATATTCAAACTTTTGAGTTTCGATCAATCGAAGGTCAAATGATCAGTGAGTCAAGAGCTATCCAGCAACTCAAGATCGTCTCTCTACGACGCATGCTGAGCGAGTTAGAGCGATTTCTATGCGCGAGAATGTCACTTTTCGTGGTGCGTGTTTGCGTAACTAGCAAAATTTTTATGCCAAGTAAAAGAGCACGTCGAGACCTTTTAGTTGACCTATCGCACGCCGCTCTACGACGTAAAACGAGCGTGTTAGAGCCGTTTTGCGTTTTGGACCTTCGGGTTACTGTAGCGCGCGCAGTTCAAACTTTTGAATTTCGACTTCTCTTAACGGAATTATCAGTGTGCCGAAACCTATTCAACGAACTCAAGATCGTCTCTCTATGACGGAAGACGAGCGAGTTAGATAAGTTTTGCGTTTTAAACCTTTGGGTTACTGTAGCTCCCGAAATTCAAACTTTTGAGTTTCGACCAATAGAAGAACAAATGATCAGTGAGTCGAGAGCTATCCAACCAACCCAAGATCGTCTCCGTACGACGCACGCTGAGCGAGTTAGAGCGATTTCTGCGTTAAAAACGCGAGAATGTCGCTTTTCGTGTTGCGTGTTTGCGTAATTAACAAAAGTTTTAATGCTAAACGAAAGCGCACGTCGAGACCTTTTAGTTGACCTATCGCGCGCCGCTCTACGACGTAAGACGAGCGAGTTAGAGCCGTTTTGCGTTTTGACCTTCGGGTTACTGTAGCGCGCGCAATTCAAACTTTTGAATTTCGAAGTCTCTTATCAACATTACCAGTAAGTCGAGAGCTATCCATAAAGCCCAAGATCGCCTTCCTACGACTTAAGCGTGACGGACGGACGAACGAACGAACGCACGGACGCACGCACGAAAAGCTCTCGTGGGGGTTCGCCCGGCTGAGGCCGGGCGAAACAAGCTGTGTGTGTAAAAAGTTCAACCTATACAATGTGTCTGCCAAACCTTGGTGAACAGTATAGTGAACTTTACACACAACATTAGCAGTATCTAGAGAAGGTATCTTGAGAACGTGTGCCGCAAAGTAAGTGCAGCTATTCACACGAAACGGTTATCTGTACAGCTGATCTAAAGCTCAGTGATATCGCCGCGTTCGCTATATGTTATCGGCATGATACGACGCCGTTTATCTGAAGTTTTATACCTGCATGAATACGCCACATCGAACAAAAAAACTTGCCAAATGTTGGTGCAGTCGTTCTCTACCAGGAATTCCGTTTGATTTGTACGTACTTCTGCTTTGACATTCATCAATGAACAACAGTCTTGGCAATTATGGAATTTTGGCATTTCTATCGAAATTTTGAAAATTTCTATCAAATTTAACGTTAGCAAGAATTTTCTCTTGTTATACTAATTATCCGTTGTCTATGCGCTTGCCATTTCTGAAGAATTTCGTCGCTAGTTCATCAGGCGAAAAAAACTGATTTTCGACATTTTCGTATTTTAATTGTAAATATCGCTAATTTGCAATTGTTCGAAACTGTAAAACCATGTCACAAATTCTTATTAGCGTACGACCTATCCATTTCTGCATTCACATTCGTCAATAAATGACGTTCTATTTGTGTCAATTTATGGAATTTTGACAAATAATCGTGCATTTCTACTAAATTCCACATTTGCAAAAAAAATTTCTTTGTGTTACAAATGATCCGCGCTCTATGCTCTTTCCATTTCTGAAGAAATTTCGTCGCTAGCTAATCGGGTGAAAAAGTCGATTTTTGACATTTTCGTATTTTGATTGTAAATATCTCTAAATTGCACTTTTTCAAAACTGTAAAACCATGTCACAAATTCTTTTTGGCGTACGACCTATCCATTTCTGCTTTCACATTCGTCAATTAATGGCGTTCAATTTGTGTCAATTTATGGAATTTTGACAAATAATCGCGTATTTCTGTCAAATTCCACATTTCCAAAAAATTTCTTTTGTGCTACAAATTATCCGCGGTCTATGCTCTTTCTATTTCCGAAGAAATATCGCCGCTAGCCCATCAGGCGAAAAAGTCGATTTTTGACATTTTGGAATTTTAATTGCGAATATCTCGAAAATGCGAAATTAGCAACAGGAACGGACACTGGATCCGTACTCAGCGACCTTGACTCTACTTGACCACATATGTCACATATCTTATTTCGATGCGCGGACAGACAGACAGACAGACAGACAGACAGACAGACACACACACACACACACACACATTGTCATCCGTATATATACACCTCGCCGCGCTGAGGCGCGGCGAAAAAACGAATCACTAGTGTTGCATTCTTCAGCGCCGTGTGGAGATACTCTTGCCGCAGAAAGCGACTGGAAGGAAATAAGCACTCCGGGTTATTCAGATGGTCAGACATGGCAAAGGCTCGACTGCACGTGGGTAATTGAGGTCAGTTCGCTAGTGTCTTCAATCGCGCATTTTGAATTCGATATGATGTTGCTGCCACCGCTTCTGCGGTCTACGTAGCGAGGTAGAACGCAAGTGCGCATTCTGGATGGAATATGGCGCGTAATTATTGACATGTGCTAGTGTACTAGGTAATAAAGCATCTTTTAATTCTTAAAATACAGCAGAAGCTGTGTTATGAGATGCTGACCTTGTTCCAGGGAAAGGAAGGTCAAACAATCGAGTTTGCGTTTGCTGGAGATATCCTGCATTTTGCCTATCATCCGTGCTTGTATAATTTCGTCGAGCTGCGAATTGAAGACGACTTAGCCTCGACTGGCCAACGGTACTGTGCATAAACAAGCTTAAAGTAATAACCTTTTTTCGCCGCGCCCCAGCGCGGCGAGTATATATACGGACGCTATTGTCCGTTCGTTTGTGTTTCTGTGTCAAACAACTAGACATGACGGTTAGTGCCACCCAATAGAGTCGAATGCGCTGAGTAACGTGTCGATGTCCGTTTCTGTTGCTAATTTCGCTATTTCGAGATATTTACAATTAAAATATGAAAATGTCAAAAATGACACTTTTATTTACAAGTCGCATCGGCAAAGTTTTTGCTGAAATGGAAAGGGCATAAGACGCGATGAATTTGTGATGTAGTTTCGGATTTTAGAATTCTCGAAAATGGGGATATTGTTGAGGGTTTAGTCAAAATTCCCAAATTTTGACAATTTCGAACAGCTTAAATTTCAAAACTTCTTTTCACCGATGTATCAAGCATAGTCTGCCAAGTATTTAGCAAATAGTTTCGGAGATTACAATTTACAAACTTTTGGATATTTTCAGGGGTTTAGTTAAAATCTATTAATTTCGACACTTTCAAACAGCTGAAATTTCAAAATTTCTTTGTACGGATGTATCGAGCATAGTGTGGCATTTATTTAGCAAATAGTTTCAAATTTTATAATTGACGAAATTAGGGATATTTTTAAGGGTTTTGTCAAGATTCCCCAATTTCGACACTTTCAAACAGCTGAAATTCCAAAATTTCTTTGCACGGATGTATCGAGCATAGTCTGGCATTTATTTAGCAAATAGTTTCAGATTTTATAATTAACGAAATTAGGGATATTTTCAAGGGTTTTGTCAAAATTCCCAAATTTCGACAATTTCAAACAGCTTGAATTTCGAAACTTCTTTGCACGGATGTGTCGAGCATAGTGTGCCAAGTATTTAGCAAATAGTTTCAAACTTCATAATTAACGAAATTAGGGATATTTTCAAGGGTATTGTCAAAATTCCCAAATTTCGACAATTTCAAATAGCTTAAATTTAAAAATGTCTTTGCATGGTTGTGTCGGGCATAGTCTGCCAACTATTTGGCAAACAGTTCTATATTTTAAAATTGACGAATTTAGGAATATTTTGAAGGTTTTTCTCAAAATTGCCTAATTTCGACGATTTCAAACAGTTTAAATTTCAAAATATCTTTGCATGGATGTATCGGGCGTAGTACGTCAAGTAATTATGAAGCAGTTTCAGATTTTAGAATTCAAGAAATTAGGGATATTTTCAAGGGTTTTGTCAAATTGAATGAAATGAACAAGCTGTTTTAAAAAAGTTGAGCTGTTTTATTAATACAGAGTGGTTTGTGAGTATTTTAAAGTGGAAGAGTAAAAGAGTGGATACTTTTGTAAAGGATTTCGAAGCCTTTCCGATATGACGCGCGCCCGCCCGGAGTCCACTATTCATGCGCTACTTCTGACACGCTCCTTTCTGAGGAGTTCTTGCAGGGCAACATTGGGATCGCCCGGGATTAATTTTTTGAGCAAGGCACACGCATTTCTGAGCGGTTGTTGCAAGGCAACATTGGGATCGCCCGGGATTAATTTTTTTAGCAGACAAAGTTGTTCGTACGACAAGAGTAAAAAAAAACAAAAGTATTTCTTTAGGAATGACCGCTCAACAACTGCCTCAACGTAAGCGTTCAAACGGTCGAACGAATGCCGCTCTACAACGTACGACGAGCGAGTTAGGGTCGATTTGCTGTTTGAACCTTTGAGTTACTGTAGCTCGCGAAATTCAAAGTTTTGAATCTCGACTTCTCTTAAAGGAATGAGCAGTGTGCCGAAACCTATTCAACGTGCTCAAGATCGTCTCTCTACGACGAAAGACGAGCGAGTTAAAGAAGTTTTGCGTTTTGAACCGTTGGGTTACTGTAGCTCGCGATATTCAAACTTTTGAGTTTCGACCAACCGAAGAACAAATGATCAGTGAGTCGAGAGCTGTCCAACAAACTCAAGATCGTCTCTCTACGACGCACGCTGAGCGAGGTAGAGCGATTTCTGTGCTAAACACGCGAGAATGTCGCTTTTCGTGTTGCGTGTTTGCGTAATTAAGAAAACGTTTAATGCCAAACGAACGAGCACGTCGAGACCTATAAGTTGACCTATCGCACGCCGCTCTACGACGTAAGACGAGCGTGTTAGAGCCGTTTTGCGTTTTGGACCCTAGGGTTACTGTAGCGCGCGCAATTTAAACTTTTGAATTTCGAGTTCTCTTAACGAAATGATCAGTGTGCCGAAACCTATTCAGCGAACTCAAGATTATCTCTCTATGACGAAAGACGAGCGAGTTAGATAAGTTTCGCGTTTTAAACCTTTGGGTTACTGTAGCTCCCGAAATTCAAACTTTTGAGTTTCGACCAATAGAAGAACAAATGATTAGTGAGTCGAGAGCTATCCAAACAACCCAAGATCATCTCCCTACGACGCACGCTGAGCGAGTTAGAGCGATTTCTACGTTAGAAACGCGAGAATGTCGCTTTTCGTGTTGCGTGTTTGCGTAATTAACAAAAGTTTTAATGCCAAACGAAAGCGCACGTCGAGACCTTTTAGTTGACCTATCGCGCGCCGCTCTACGACGTAAGACGAGCGAGTTACAGCCGTTTTCCGTTTTGACCTTCGGGTTACTGTAGCGCGCGTAATTCAAACTTTTGAATTTCGAAACCTCTTAGCTGAATGATCAGTGAGTCGAGAGCTATCCATAAAGTCCAAGATCTCCTTCTTACAACTTACCAACGCCTAGATATGAGAGCGTGACGGACGGACGTACGTACGTACGTACGTACGTACGTACGTACGTACGCACGCACGAAAAGCTCTCGTAGGGGTTCGCCCGGCTGAGGCCGGGCGAAACAAGCTGTGTGTGTAAAAAGTTCAACCTATACTTTGTGTCTGTCAAATGTTGGTGAACAGTATAGTGAACTTTGTACACATCGTTAGCCGCATCTGGAGAAAATGTCTTGAGAACGTGTACCTTAATCCCAAGTGCAGCTATCCACACGATACGCTTATCTGTACAGCTGATCTAAAGCTCAGTGATATCGCCGCGTTCGCTATATGTTATCGGCATGATACGACGCCGTTCGTCTGGTGTTTCCTACGGGTGTGAAAACGTCACATGCAACAAAAAAACTTGCCAAAAGTTTGGTGCGGTCGTTCTTTATCAGGAATTCCTCTGGGCGTACGTCCTTTCCATTCTACGTTCACATTCATCAATCAACAAAAGTTTAGGGAATTTACGAAATTTTGACATTTCTGTCAATTTTTGAACAGTTCTATCAAATTTGGCATTTGCAAAAAAATTTCTTTTGTGTTACTAATTATCCGTAGTCTCTGCGCTTACAATTTCTGAAGAAATCTTGCCGCTAGCCTATCAGATGAAAATGTCGATTTTGACATTTTTTGAAATATTGAATTCTAAGTTTCTCAAAATTTCAGTTTAATGAAACTGCAAAACTGTGTCACAAATTCTTATTGGCATATGGCCTTACTATTTCTGCATTCACATTCGTCAATAGATGACGTTCTACTTTTGTCATTTTATGGAATTCGGACAAATATTCGTGTATTTCTACCAAATTTCACATTTGCAAAAATATTCTTTTGTGTTACAAATTATCCGCTGTCTATGCCCTTTCCATTTCTGAAGAAATATTGTCGCTAGCCCAGCAGACGAAAATGTTGAGTTTGATATTTTTATTTTTAATTCTAAATATCTCGAAATTGCGATTTACAAAAACTGCAAAACTATGTCAAATATTCTTGTTGACATACGGCCTTACCATTTCTGCATTCACATTCGTCAATAAATGACGTTCTATTTTTGTCAATTTATCAAATTTTGACAAACAATTGTGTATTTCTATTGAATTCCACATTTACTAAAAATTTCTTTTGTGTTACAAATCATCCGCGGTCTATGCTCTTTCCATTTCTGAAGAAATTTCGTCGCTAGCTCATCGGGTGAAAAAGTCGATTTTTGACATTTTTGAATTTCAGTTGTGAATATCTCGAAAATGCGAAATTAGCAACAGAAACGAACATCAGATCCGTACTCAGCGACCTTGACTCTACTTGACCACATATGCCACATATCTTACTTCGGTGCCACGGACACACACACACACAGACAGACAGACACACATTGTCATCCGTATATATACACCTCGCCGCGCTGAGGCGCGGCGAAAAAAGGCATTTTCAAATGGCTGAAACTTAGAAATATTTATCCATGGATGTGTCCGGCAACGTTTTTGCCACCTATTCGATCGAAAATAAAACGCGGAAATTCTGTTCACTGTGCTGTTCTGCAATCTACAGCAACGATACCGTAATCGTCCGCATTTGTGACCCAAAAGAAAAAGGGCGTCGTCCCATTTAGACCCTCTTCATTTCAAAGTGAACCTGCGGCGAACATTCCTGATCCATTTATGGATCAGTACCCACCAATACGAATCTTATAGGCAACGATTGCCCAAGAATGGCACAAACTTTCTTTGGAAACTCGAGGTAACTGCGGCGATACTCCCCGAAGAAATGCTCAACTTTCTATTCCGACACACTATTGGATACACTCCTCAAATGCACGACACACTATGCAATGCCAATCAACCATCATCGGGTACCCAGTTTTTTCGCCGCCCCCCAGGGCGGCGAGTATATATACGGACGCTATTGTCTGTTCGTGTGTGTTTCTGTCTGTGTGTGTGTGTGTGTCAAACAACTAGACAGGACGGTTAGTGCCATCCGATGGAGTCGAATGCTCTGAGTAACGTGCCGTTGTCCGTTTCTGTTGCTAATTTCGCTATTTCGAGATATTTACAATTAAAATATGAAAATGTCAAAAATGACACTTTTATTTACAAGTCGTATCGGCAAAGTTTTTGCTGAAATGGAAAGTGCATAAGACGCGATGAATTTGTGACATAGTTTCGGATTTTGGAATTCACGAAATTAGGGATATTTTCAAGGTTTTTGTCAAAATTCCCAAATTTCGACAAATTCAAACAGCTTAAATTTCAAAACTTCTTTGCGCCGATGTATCGAGCATAGTCTGCCAAGTATTTAGCAAATAGTTTCAGCGAATATAATTAACGAAATTTAGGATATTTTTAAGGATTTTGTTAAAATCTCCAAATTTCGACAATTTCAAGCAGCTTAAATTTCAAAATTTCTTTTCACGGATGTGTCGAGCATAGTCTGCCAAGTATTTATCAAATAGTTTCAGATTTAATAATTAACGAAATTAGGGATATTTTCAAGGGTATTGTCAAAATTCCCAAATTTCAACAATTTCAAGAAGCTTAAACTTCGTGATTTCTTTGCGCGAATGCATGGAGCATAGTCTGTCAAGCATTTAACAAATAGTTTTAGGTTTTATAATTAACGAAATTAGGGATATTTTCAAGGGTATTTTCAAAATTCCCAAAGTTCGGCAATTTCAAACAGCTTAAATTTCAAAACTTCTTTGCACGGATGTGTCGAGCATAGTCTGCCAAGTATTTAGTAAATAGTTTCAGAGATTATGATTAGTGAAATTTAGGATATTTTAAGGGTTTTTGTCAAAATTCCCAAATTTTGACAAATTCAAACAGCTTAAATTTCAAAACTTCTTTGCACGGATGTATCGAGCATAGTCTGCCAAATATTTAGCAAATAGTTTCTGATTTTATAATTAACGAAATTTGGGATTTTTTCAAGGGTTTTTTTAAAATCCCCAAATTTCGACAATTTCAAACAGCTTAAATTTCAAAACTTCTTTGCACGAATGTATCGAGCATAGTCTGCCAAGTAGTTAGCAAATAGTTTCAAATTTTATAATTAACGAAGTTAGGGATATTTTTAAGAGTATTGTTAAAATTCCCAAATTTCGACAATTTCAGGCCCTAGGCCCAAAAGAATAGGGCGTCGTCCCATTTATACCCTTTTCAATAGGGCGTCGTCCCATTTATACCCTCATCAATAGGGCGTCGTCTCATTTAGACGCTTTTATTGCACTGTGTGCCTGCGGCGAATTTCTCTGATCCATTTATGGATCAGTCACCACAATTATAAGCGCAATGTGTGCCTGCGGCGATTCTTCTGATCCATATGTGGATCAGGTACCACGAACAAATCCAAGACCAATTGCGGCGATACCCCACCAGAGATTGTCGACTAAATGTCTAGCGGCACTTCACTATCCAGTGCACATTAGCGCGCACACGCTCTCAAGTTTACACTGATGCCAACGTGGTGCCACAGTTTTTACACAAAGCTTGTTACTCTAAGCTTGTTTCGCCGCACCTCAGCGCGGCGAGGTGTATATATACGGATGACAATGTGTGTGTGTGTGTGTGTGTGTGTGTGTGTGTGTGTGTGTGTGTGTGTGTGTGTGTGTGTGTGTGTGTGTGTGTGTGTGTGTGTGTGTGTGTGTGTGTGTGTGTGTGTGGGTGTGCGTGTGCGTGTGCGTGTGCGTGTGCGTGTGCGTGTGCGTGTGCGTGTGCGTGTGCGTGTGCGTGTGCGTGTGCGTGTGCGTGTGCGTGTGCGTGTGCGTGTGCGTGTGCGTGTGCGTGTGCGTGTGCGTGTGCGTGTGCGTGTTCGTGTGCGTGTGCGTGTGCGTGTGCGTGTGCGTGTGCGTGTGCGTGTGCGTGTGCGTGTGCGTGTGCGTGTGCGTGTGCGTGTGCGTGTGCGTGTGCGTGTGCGTGTGCGTGTGCGTGTGCGTGTGCGTGTGCGTGTGCGTGTGCGTGTGCGTGTGCGTGTGCGTGTGCGTGTGCGTGTGCGTGTGCGTGTGCGTGTGCGTGTGCGTGTGCGTGTGCGTGTGCGTGTGCGTGTGCGTGTGCGTGTGCGTGTGCGTGTGCGTGTGCGTGTGCGTGTGCGTGTGCGTGTGCGTGTGCGTGTGCGTGTGGGTGTGGCGTGTGCGTGTGCGTGTGCGTGTGCGTGTGCGTGTGCGTGTGCGTGTGCGTGTGCGTGTGCGTGTGCGTGTGCGTGTGCGTGTGCGTGTGCGTGTGCGTGTGCGTGTGCGTGTGCGTGTGCGTGTGCGTGTGCGTGTGCGTGTGCGTGTGCGTGTGCGTGTGCGTGTGCGTGTGCGTGTGCGTGTGCGTGTGCGTGTGCGTGTGCGTGTGCGTGTGCGTGTGCGTGTGCGTGTGCGTGTGCGTGTGCGTGTGCGTGTGTGTGTGTGTGTGTGTGTGTGTGTGTGTGTGTGTGTGTGTGTGTGTGTGTGTGTGTGTGTGTGTGTGTGTGTGTGTCTGTCTGTCGCATAAAAGTAAGATACCGTGGCATATGTGGTCAAGTAGAGTCAAGGTCGCTGAGTACGGATCCGACGTCCGTTTCTGTTGCTAATTTCGCATTTTCGAGATATTCACAATTAAAATATGAAAATGTTGAAAATGGACTTTTTCGCCTAATGAGGTAGCGGCGAAATTTCTTCGGAAATGGAAAGAGCATAGACCGCGGATAATTTGTAACACTAAAGAATTTTTTTGGAAATGTGGAATTTGACAGATATACGCGAATATCTGTCAAAATTTCATAAAATGACAAAAATAGAACGTCATTTATTGACGAATGTGAATGCAGAAATAGAAAGGTCTAGTGGCATTAAGAATTTGTGACGTAGTTTTACAGGTGTAAGAAGTTGCAATTTCGAGATATTTACAATTAAAATACAAGAATGTCAAAAATCGACTTTTTCACCTGATGAGCTAGCGGCAAAATTTAAACTGCGGATAATTTGCAACGCAAGAAAAATTTTTTGCAAATATGGGATTTAATAGAAATACGTGATTATTTCTCAAAATTCCATAAATCAACAAAATAGAACGTCGTTTTTTGACGAATTTGAACGCGGAAATGGTAAGGCCGTATGCCAAAAGAAATTTGTGACATAGTTATACAATTTTAATAGACTCCAATTTCGAGATATTTAGAATTAAAATTTAATAAATGTCAAAATAAACATTTTCGTATGATGGCCAGAACAGCTGTTTATTGATGAATGTGCACTTCTAAACAGTAATGCGTATGCCGAACACAGGAATTCGCTTGCACCAAACTTTTGGCAAGTTTTTTGTTGGATGTGACGTTTTCACACAGGTAGGAAACATCAGATAAACGGCGTCGTATCACGCCGATAACATATAGCGAACGCGGCGATATCGCTGAGCTTCAGATCAGCCGTACAGACAACCGTATCGCGGGGATAGCTGCACTTGGATTATAGAACATGTTCTCAAGACACTTTCTCCAGGTGCGGCTAATGATGTGTATAGATTCACTGCACTGTTCACCAAGATTTGACAGACACAAAGTATAGGTTGAACTTTTTTCGCCGCCCCCAGGGGACGCTATTGTCTGTTCGTTTGTGTGTCTGTCCGTTCGGAAAAACTAGACATGACGATTAGTGCCACCCAATGGAGTCGAATGCCCTGAGCAACGTGTCGATGTCCGTTTCTGTTGCTAATTTCGGAATAACGAGATATTCACAATTAAAATATGAAAATGTCAACAAGTCTCTTTTAAAAAGCGGAGTGGTTTTGAGCTTTGAATTTTTACTGAGATTGTAGCAAGGCCTTTTCCGGTTTCGTGCAGCGTCTTTGACTCTCCTCGCGACTACACTTTTTGGAGTGGTCTTGCTACGCAACATTGGTATCGCTCGGGTTTAATTCTTTACACTAAGAAAATCATCTTTTCAGACTAAATTTTAAAAAAGACAGTGGAATCTAACGCAAAACTACAGGTTAATTGTGAGCATGAATTGATGTTGGCTTGCAGTGAGCTCTGCAGCGATGTCAAGACCGCCGCTCTGCAACGCACGAGTGCCAAATATATAACAAACCAAAATCTGCAGTTTTCATTGCGTTTTGGTTACTGTAGCCCTCTCATTGACCTTTTGAAACTTTTTGTTGTCCGATTCTTGCTCAGGAGGTCGAGCGCTTCATTTTGATATGCGATTCGACTAGGTTCGATGAAGTTTTGACTTTCGCGGACATTACTTCGGGATACTGTAGCGTGCAATTTTTAAAACTTGTTATCATTTCGACGTCACAGTTCGCGAGAGTAGTCCAAGGCTACCCGTCGATGCGTCGAACTCAACCCAGCGACGTCAGACTCCTGGTACGGTAGGTGGGGGATTCAAAAACTTCCGGGACTTGCGTCATGGTAGGTACAATGCTCTATCTGACTGGACAGTGCTGAAGCTGTCAGAGCCCGCCAAAATAGTCAGATTCTGGAAACCGAAGTGTGGCGCAGGGAAATCATCGCAGTTGTGCTGGGTAAACACAAACAGGGAAACAATGGGCAACAATTTCCGAGCGGCATACCAAATTGCTGTCGGACATTTCACCGAAGTATCTCTGCGTACTTCAGATTCTTCTCGTTTAACGAATCGCTCACTAGCGTCAGCGAATCAAGCAGCGAATATCTTAGCAGTTGTAAGACAGGCAGACACTTTCATGGGGAGAAAGCGACTTCAATTCAACAGTGCCCCCTCGAAAAGACACGTCCCACCGGCGGATACCGGTCAATTTACCAGTTGTCAACTAAGTATGTATCATCAGCCAACCAACGCCCACTTTCACTTTTGCTAGCAATACGTAACTGAACGAAG
>JASAMZ010009564.1:0-13275 GCA_030248115.1 Linhomoeus sp. GSCO2_2 | reverse complement strand
GGGATTCAGTTCACACTCAAAAGAGGGCAGACACAAGGAGGCAGCTAACGTGTAGGTAGATGTTGCTGTTGAGATAGTGCTGGATAGCCCGTCGGCAGGCGACTCGCGCCCAGTCGAGCACGCTGTACAGAGTGGTGCTGAACGAGAACAGAGACATCCCTTCCTCCTCCCAAACATCAATAATCAGAGCAAATACTTGTGTGTGAAAGGGCCACCGACCTGTCGCGAATGTGCAGTTTGACCAGGGGGAACTCGGTCAGCTGCGGGACAGGCGGCGCAGAGAGCGCCAGTGTCAGGCGTCGACTGGACGGCCACGAAGGTGGCGCAGCGCTTATCGTCCCGATAGGACCTCAGGACGCGCTGCAGACCCCGGTACACCTGAACGAACGGCTTCCCGTAGACGACGCTGTCAGAGTTACGCACAACTGCTACCTCTCTGGTGCTCGTCTCCAAATGAACCTCGAACTCGTGCTCGTCCTTGGGCACACTCGCCTCACTGTCCTTCTTCAGCCTGGAATCCATAGCACAGACCATGTCTGGGATCACTTGGACACGAGAGCCAAAAAGAGTCAACATTGTCATACCGTAAACCGCCGAATGGTGGTGCGCGCTGCGCACCACTTACTGTTTACCGCTATTTAGACGTGCACCACTATTAGGCGGTTTACGGTATATTTAAAGCGCCCACTTGTGCTGCCGCTCCGACTGGTAGAGGGCGGGGAGGTTGGGCAGGTTCTGTGCCTTCTGCCGGTCGCACAGCCAGAGATGCGCCTTCCTCGACGCGGGGAAGAACAGTACCCAGGTCGAGCGCGTGTCCCTGCGGCGCGACAACAGTGGGCAGCTACTATAGAGATGAGGAACAGGTATCTATCTCCTTGTAAGCAACCCACTGGCTGTACTGGTAGAGGTAGAGGTGTCGAACAGAGCCGTCCGCTAGGTACTCGAATTGGGACACCGAGCGGAACTCCAGGTGCTCCAGGGAGAAGCTGCTCGTCTCCTGTGAGCAAATAGAGCAGTGGTAAAGAAGCTCACACAGAATCATGGCCCGGTGGAGGAACTGACCCTCAACTGACGGCGGAACTCGGGCGCCACTTGGCAGAGACAGCCCAAGTTGGTCAGCAGACGAAAGAGCGGCGCCACCTGCGTCTCGTAGATGCCTTCCACGTAGGGAGCCGCCAGTTCGGAGCGAAGCTCACTGAACCACACACAAATGTACCAAGGCTGAGATGGCAAAGCTTTGGGCGGACAAACAGGGTTCAACGAATGTACACAGAGCAAGCGCGACAACTCTCACTTCAAATGCTTCTGGAAGCTTTCCTCTGGAACAGAGAATTCATACAGGTGGTGCAGCACGTGGGAGCGCGGCAGCACTCGGTAGACGCGACGGTAACCTGAACGACTTGGTTGATAGCACAGCACGACCACTCGCGAAGTACCAGAGCCATTGCCTGACGGTAGCGCGTACTGAAAGCAGACTATGCACAGCTCACCAGGCCCATTCTCCTGCTCCTTCGGCGTCTTCTGATTGACGTAGAAGACGCGCGGCACGGAAAGGCGAATCTTGTGCAGTTCCAGGCCGACTAGCGCCCAGACGTGGAACACTCCAGGCTCCTTCTGCAGTTCCACCACCTGCGGACCAGAGAAGACGGCGACATCTCTCCTCAACCTACTAGTTCTGGAGAAGCGCAAGGAATAAGCGGACGCCGCTTCCAAAGACAATAACAACTGCTGATTGAACGAGGACGATTAAGTGTCACGAAACGTACAGTAAATCAAAGTGGCGCAGCGCGGCGCATACCTGCAGGATCTGCCAGACGTTCTCCAGGAGGGAGTTGGCCGAAGCTCTCATGAATAGGGACATGCCAGTGGCAGGACCGGCGGCGCCCCTTCGAAGGCGGGTGAAGGCGCCGACGCCGCCGCCAGCACTCAACTCCTCCCTCTCCAAGTTCTTGCGCAGTTTTCGCCGCTCGGCCCTCTGGAGACTCTGGTGGTGCCACTTTCTCTTGTGGAAGCGCAGCCATTCGATCAGCTCCGCTTTTGTCTGTCCCATCTTCGGCGGCCTGGATCCCAGCACGTCTCGCCAGGAGCGGTACACTGCAGCCTTCTCCGTCGCTTTCTTGTTGCTCTTGGCCACGGGCGCTCGCGACGACGACGCCTCCTCCGCCGTTGGAGTGGACCTTCTCTTGCGCTGGCTGCCTCCGTCGACGACGTCTTCGACTTCTTCCACAGGAGCCTCAGACTCGCTTCCTGTTGCAGTGGCGCCAGTTGTCGGGCCACTCTTGGACAGCGGCTTGAACATGTCGGTGATGCGCCGCTGCCGCATCGTGTCGTCCTTCTCCAGCAACCTCTTGTGCAGCCAATCGGGATGACGCACTCTGGGAACCGGATTGGCCACCTGGATAACCAGCGGCCTTTGCAACGCGCCAGTCACAGCTAAACTAATTGTCTGCCACTGAAGAAGTCAATAACCCCTTGCAAGGACGCCGGTATGGTGATGATCTTCTGCACTGCGCTGCCGAGCCGCTCGATATAGTAGTCCCAGTCGATTATCTGAAAGTGTGGCAAACATACTGTTAATAGGACGCATAATAGTACATGGAAGAAAGCAAATCAGTCCAGCTGACATTTCGAATCTGGAAGTCGTCCTCGGAAGGGGCCTTGAGCCAGCGTCTCAAGTAGTGGCGTCTGACGTGCGCTTCCGCCTGGAAGATGGCCAGCGGCACCGCCCTCTCCGTCACTGGGGCGCCTTCAGGCTTCTTCGAGATGATATATCTGACACGAGAAACCACGGTACACACCTAGGTACATACTGCAACAGCGTTCAACGAAAAGCCACCAATTTGCGATACACGCTGACGTGAAGAAGGGGAAAGGACCTGCAAGCGAGGCCGGCGTCCTTGACCATCTGGTCGCCCAGGAACTCGGCCAGGCGCTTGGCCGTGGAGATGGATGTGGACTTCTGGGCGCCGTATTCCTCCAGCTTCTTGGACATGTTGCGATTCTCGGAGATGAGGTCGAATAGCTCGCCGTCCGGCATGTCGGCCGCCTTTGAGTAGAGCACGTCCAGCCAGTAGTCGGCGATCTAAACACCAAGCAGCGACGTTTCGCTGCGACGAGTGTAAGCATGGCACCATTAGGGATGCCATGCATACCGAACATAGCGCGCCGCGGTATAAGTAGTTCGACTATTATTGTCCGGTTAGCTTAGTGGCTTATCGTCGATAAAGGACTTATAGCCTTACATAGCGCCTACTTGAGAGGCCTTGAGTCGTGTTCTGACGTTGTGAAACTGTCGGCGGTCTTACGCTCATTGAGGTGTCTCAGGAGGTATCGCATACCCCGGGCTTGGCTGTTAACGTAGCCTCCTACAGGTGGTGCGTTGTCCGGGAACGCTAGTACCGTTCGGGAAAGGTTCTCGGTGGACGTACTATCTGCTAGGCGGCAGTTCGCGGCAGAGCCTAAGTAGAGTGGTGGAGTGGTGTGAGAATCGGTGGTCGGTGGGAATCGCTTTGAGCGAGCGTTGGTTGTGATGGACGCTTCGCAGCCGGAGAAGAAGCCGGTGTCCCTCGCTAGGCGGAGGACGACGGATGAGATTCTGGTGGATGAGAACGTCGATTACGGTCGCGTGGATCCTTCGATTCTGGCGCTGAAAGAGCAAGAGCCGGAACAGAGGGAGAATGCTCAGAAGTTGAAGTTGAACGAGAGTGGTCGCACGCATCAGTTTGAGGATGACGAGCCTGATAACAGTGATCGGGACAGTATCTCTTCTGATAGGGCGGTGTTGCAGGAACCGGCTCCTCAGATCGTGTCCATGTTCGCTGAGTTGCAGCGCCAACAGCAGGAAGCTCAGGCGACGATACAGCGCCAGCAGCAGGAGACGCAGTTGGCGATGCAGAGGCAGCAGCAGGAGATGATGCAGATGCAGCTTCAGGCGCAGCGCGAGGAGCGCGAGGCTCGGGAGCGGGAGTTGGAGAGAAGGGAGCAGGTGCGAGAGCAGGAGCGCAGAGAGGAGAGAGAGGAATCGCGTCGTCAGTTGGAGGCGATTCTGAATCACACTCGAGCGCCTGATTCGGCGGGTCCCTTTTCTTCCACTGCAATCGGAGCTGACGGCTTGAGTGGTCTGGGTACGGTACTGAATACACTGGCGTATACGAGACCCAATTTGGCTAAGTTCGCTGGGTTAGACAGAGACAATTTCTCCGACTGGTTCGTCGAGTTTGAAATTGCCGTCAGGAACTACCCGGTACAGGTCAAGGAAAAGTTTTTGCTGGAGATGTTGACGGGTGATGCTCTGAGGTTCTATATGTCGATGTCGGAGGAGTTGAAGGCAAACTATTCGGCTGTTGTCGAACAGTTGTCCACTAATTTCGCCGATAGACGGACGCGTACGACCAAAATGGCGTCGCTCTGGGGCCAACGTCAGCAGAACTACCAGTCTGTGTACCAGTGGCGTTCGATCATGGAACGGGAGTTCCGGACGGCTGAGAAAGCGATTACAGTACCTGAGTCCGAGGATCACAAGTGTCCTTGTGGCAAGAGTTGCCATCGCGAGACGGCTAAGTGGAAGGCTCGATACGAATCTTGTCAGGCGTACATCGTTCATCAGTCTCTTCTGCCGGCTAATCAGGCTATCTTGAAGGATGACGAGTGGACTGTGAACGGCGTTTTTACGACTGCCGCTGAGAAAGAGAGCGAGCGAGAGATGAAACAACAGGCCGTCAAGTCGAATTCAGAGCGTGGGCCGAGAGGTCAGCAACAGACTTCTGGTCAGCAGCAGCGGAATGTGGCGGCTGGGCCACCATTTCAAGCGCCGCCTCTGGAAGACGCGCGTCTTGACAGAGTTGGAAGTCGTCCTTTGTACCGTGGTTCCGAGTCGGCTCGTGAGTGTTTCCGCTGTCGTCAAAAGGGACACGTGGCGGCCGAATGCCAGAATCGGGTGTGCACTTTCTGTCGTGATAAGGGCTACGCGCCGTTTCTTGGTCACACGGATGACCGTTGCTTCAAGCAGGATGCAATCAGGGCGCAAAGGCCTCCGAGTCAGCAGCCTCCACCGCCAGCCGGCGCACAGAATATGCAGTCGTCGCGTTGGGTGAATGAGCCGCCACAAACGCCGGTCTCTCACGCGCAGGTTCCCTCAGAGCAAGCTTCGTCCTCGCAGAGAGTCGATTCTCAGCCGACGCCAGTGACGCAGGCCGGTTTTCCTTTGGAATGGTCCGGAAAGGCGTTCGTTATGTCGGCTAGAGATTTGTCGTCTTATGAGTTGTGCCAGCTCTCGAAGCAGGAAGACCAGAAGTCGAAATTGATTCCTGCGACGGATTTTCTCTTTGACGATTTGCCGCAGGTCGCGCCGGATTTGAAGCGCCGATTCAAGAATGGGCAGATGAAGAGTCAGGTCGCCGTTCTGGATTCAGGAGCAACCACGACTACTGTCAGCCCTCGAATCGTCGAGACTTTGGTTCAGAATGGCAGTGCTGATTTGATCGTGCAAGATCAGAACTTCCCGTTAACGGGCATAGATGGTTCCACTTTCCTGAGCACGGGTTCAGTGAAGCTGAAGGGCGTCTATTGCTCGAGTGAGAACGAAGCGATTCCGTTCGAAGTGACGGCGCCGGTTAGCTTCAATCTTCCTGTCGATATCTTGATAGGCAACGACTTGATGGAGAAAGTCGGTATTGGCCTCTCGAATGGCCAAGGGAAGGTGTTTCCGTCGGCCGCGGTGCCTTCGTCCTTTGACGCTGACGAGTCGGTTCAGCCAGTCAAGGCTCGAAATCCCAGGGATTGGAGGAGACAAGGTGGACGCTCGTCCTATAGGGGTTACTGTAGGGACAGTTTTCACCGGTTTCCCGCCTGGCAGCGTAGGGTGAATTGGAACTGGAGTCAGACCTCGGGTCAGAATCCATCGAGTTGGAACTGGAGAACGCAACCGCTGATGTCGGATCAGAATGTGGACAGTTTGCGGAACAAGTTTTGGGGGCGTTGTCAGATGCCACAATCGAGTTCTCACTGGTCCCAATACAGAACAGATACCCGCGTGTTTCCAGTGTCCGACTATGGGTCTTACAGGGTGTTCTGAGTCACTTGTATCGTGTTGCCTGTAGAGATTGAGTGTGCTTGTCTATAGCGCCTCTGTCCTGGGTACATGCGCTTTGTCATCTTCGTCATCTGTCCTGGGTACAGATTGGACGTGTTTCTCCCTTGTCCTGGGTACAAGGTCGAGCGTTAGAGTTGCTTGAAGGCTCACTGTAGCATTGCGAGCGCTTGTGTGCTTGAGCTTGGCTGTCCTGGGAACAGTCGCTCTCTTCTTGAAAGAGGGGAGAGGAGAAGGTGACGAGCACAGGCTGAGGAGTTGAGAAGCGATCTTAGTGCACGATTGACGCTCGGATAGTGTTGAGGCGATGAGCGATGGGCAGAGTTCTGAAGGCTTATCGCTTTGACTACTGGTAGTACATAGTTGTCGTGTGCTTGTCTAATATTTTCTCGTGTGGGGTTTAAGGTTTCGTCAACTGGTCGGTCAAGTCATTTGGTCGCCCAGTTCGTTCAAGGTCGATCAAGCCTTCTGGTCGTTCAAGGTCGGTCAAGGTGTGATTGTGATCAGTGATTGATGATCGTAGGTTCTAAGTCTTGGCTACTTTGTCCTTTTATCTAAAAGGGGCATGTAAGCATGGCACCATTAGGGATGCCATGCATACCGAACATAGCGCGCCGCGGTAAAAGTAGTTCGACTATTATTGTCCGGTTAGCTTAGTGGCTTATCGTCGATAAAGGACTTATAGCCTTACATAGCGCCTACTTGAGAGGCCTTGAGTCGTGTTCTGACGTTGTGAAACTGTCGGCGGTCTTACGCTCATTGAGGTGTCTCAGGAGGTATCGCATACCCCGGGCTTGGCTGTTAACGTAGCCTCCTACACGAGCGGATCTACAAGACGCGAGAAAAACAGAGAGCGATCCGTGGGTCGAAATGCCCACCTTGGCCACATTGTCGTAGACCTCCTTGAGCGTGGCGCCCTGGAGGAAGGCCTCGAAGACGGACGACTGGAAGATCTTGATCAGCTCCAGCTCGCCGCGACGCTTCACCTCGAAGCCCTTCAGCTCCGCCAGAGAACCGTCGAAGTTGAACACCGCGTATCTGCACACAAAGAACGATAGATCGAGTGGCTGACAGCAACGAACACACCCAAAGTCCTAACCGACCGACAGCAGGGATATTGTAAGTCTGACGCATTTTCAAAAACACCTTTCTAAACCAGATTCAAGCGTAGAAACGTTTGAAAACGCTTCTGGAACGATTCAGCAAAGCATTGGAGCGCCACAGACAGACGCCGAAAGGCGAAAGAGCAGACCGTTTCTTGAGCTTCTTGCCCTCCTCCTTGGCGGCGGGCAGCACCATGGCCTTGTAGGGGCCGTCGACCTCGAAGAAGATCGAGTTCTCGGCGCGCAGCTCGTAGCGCTTCTCCAGCGGATTCCAGTGGTGGTACTGGTCGTTGGTGAACTCCTCCTTGACCAGCACGTTCAGCATGGCCCCGGGGTAGGAGACAACCAACTTCGGCTTCTTGGGGTGACGCGTCTTAAAGACCAGATTCTCGGGGAAGGAGGCGGGCAGAATGCACCAGATGCCGTCCGTGTCCAGTTCCAGGGGACGCCTGCGAGAAGGCAACGCCAGCGGAGATGGGAAGACGCCACGGGAACGCAAGCACACTCCATCGTCTAAGGGAGCAGTTACAAACCCAATCTGCTCAATGAGCTCCCTGGCGCGCGTGATGATGTTGGCGCCCGTGTAGCACACGATGCCGGCCATCTCCATGCTAAACCAGCGCGAGCTGAACGGCGAGCGGGGGAAAAGAAGTGGGCGGCAGGACTTCTTCAACCATGAATGGAGGGAGGGTGGAACTCACAGTACCCCTTCCTCATGACGTAGCCGTAGAAGGAGTTGAGTATGCACTTGTGGGCCAGCTGCAGGGAGTCGTAGAGAATCTCCTTGCTCTTGCAGGACTTGATCTCGTTGGCGTCGCCGCTCTCCAGAGCCTTCGACAGCTTGCCCTTCGACATCTAAAAAACAACACAACTTCAACATCCACATCCTGTCAATCACGCGAAGCAGTTAGTAGTAGTACCGTAGCTAAAGCGAGACAACACAACTCTTGACCTTGAGCAGACCCTTGTACTCGTATCTCCTGTCGCGGAAGGCCCTGACGGTGTCGACGTAGAAGCTGTTCTCCTGCTGACAGATGGTCGTCTCCCGCAGCTCGCTGCGCGTCTCGCGCACACGCTTGTAGGCCATCTTGCAGTAGTCCTGGAGACGCTTCTTCTCGATCTTCACCTGAATAACACAACGGTTTCCTTCGCCTCAATGCGCGAATCAATTGCGTATGGAGAAGTTCATGTCGCCAATAACCTGCTCTTCTTTGGGCAGCTGGTGGAAGGCTCTCTGCACCGTTCTGCCGTCGAACAAGGTGGTGTTGAAGCGCTCGTTCTCCAGCTGCTGCACGATGCGCTGGTACTCGCTGCGAGAGGCGGGCGAGAAGTCGCCTCGCCACATCCACTTCATCTGGCGCTGACAGCGAGCTCCGGGTTGGTTGTACTGGCAGGAGGCGCACACCTACACGAGACGACAGAAGGAAGCCACGGGTACTCTGCGACCAAGACGCGTCACACGACGATGCGCCACGTGGAAGGAAGAAGGCGACCTCCTCGTTGACGACGGCGGGCGGCTGGAGCCGATTCGTGAGTATGATGTTGGGGTACATGGCGCCCACGTCCAGATGGTAGATGATGGGGCACTCAAGGCGGGCGGGGCAGTCGCGTATCTCGGCCAGCTGCTCGGCCACTTCGGAGCAGACCTCGTGGAAGTTGTCGACCAGCTCCACTTCCACGCCCTCCTCCACCTCCAGCGCGTGCTTCAGCGTCTTCTCCACGCCCTCGATCAGCTGCTGGAAGGCGGCCGGCACCAGACGGAAGCGACAGGGGATGTCCGCCCTGTCGAAAAGAGAAGCGACGTCGAATTCCCGCCAAGAAGGATCTTGTGAAGTGCGCTTGCGTCCCACTTGAAGACGCCGCTCTCGAGTGCCTCGACGTGTCCGCCCACGTATGTCTCGCTGTCGAGAAGGTGGCCGTCGGTCGTCATGCTGCGCAGCTTCTGCTCCTGCTTGTTGGGGTAGACGATGTTCTTCTCAAACGCCTTGACCATCAGCAGAGCCTGCAGAGAGAACGACTGGTACCGCATCGCTGACGACACTTGAGGAACCAATGAAGCTGCGCAGCGAAGCGTCACCTCGCAGAGGGTGCCCGATCCCTTGCGCAGCACCTCGTCCGGCTCCATGGGTATGATGGTGCAGAGGGCGAAGACGAAGGGATGGACGTACTTCATGTAGAGATAGTAGGTCGCCACCGCGTCCGACACCGAGTAGTTGGCCAGAACCTACATCTGATTACTGTCTGCTGCAGTAAGATTCGATGCAAGTGGAGAAAGAGAGAACGCACAAAGAACCGGAGCTTGTAAGAAAGAGAGCAAGCTGTGCAAATATAAACGATTGGGTGCTGTCGGAAAAGAAAGCGAGTAGCGCACTTGCGGCTGTTCCCTAGCCATTCGGCACATCTCTTCGGGGTCGAGCTCCGCGGGATCGTAGCGTAGTTTGGCCTTGGTGCAGGCCTTGAGGTTCTGACTGCCCACGGGCAAGTAGCTGTCGCGCTTCACCCATCGGTAGGCGTCCATGTGGGCGCACTGGCGCGCCTTGTACTCGCTCTGGCTGTCCTTGGCGAAGCCCAGCTCGTGCAGCATGTTCAGTTGGTGCGCCGTTGCACGCGCCTCCACGAATGGCCTGCGAGTTGAGTTTTGCGCTCACTTCTGAGAGTCCTCACTTCTAGACGACATGGCAGCGTCAAACAGCCAACACGACGCACCAGTCGAAGGCGTCTCCGTTGTAGGTGACGATGATGTGGGGTCGGACGTCCCGAATGTGGTCGAAGAAGCGCAGGAGCGTGTCCCGCTCGTCCCTCTCGTTGAAGACCTGAAACTCGCCGGGGAACTCGGCCTTTGGGGTGTACTCGAAGTCGGCGACGTCCTCTGAGACGATGTCGCGGTTGACGATCAGGTAGCCGACGCCGTCCACCATGTAGGAGATCATCATGATCTGGTCGAAGCTCGAGTCGGGGAACTTCAGCGGCAGCTTCGTCGTCTCGATGTCGAAGGCCAGCACCACCGGCTCCTGTAGCAGCGCTTCCACTCGCCAGTCGTTCGTTCACTCAGAGCGTTCATTCTAGCGACCAGTGGCGGATCCGGGATTTGAAAATGGGAAGATGAGGGGAAGGGGGAGGGCCGAAATTTTAGAGACCACAGGGGGACCAAGATTGCATCAAGATTGCTTCAAAATTGCATCAAAATCTTTTTGCCGTAGCCAAAAATTTTTGCCAATATTGGCATGTTATAAAATTGCTTCAGAATAGCGCCGAAGGTAACAATTTTTTGCCGATTTTGGTCCCTTAAACGTTAGAGAATCGCATCAAAATAGTGTCGCAGGCTTTATTGCTGCTCCACGCAGAATTATTCTTCCCGGAGGGGGAATGGAAGTGGCGGTTTGGGCGAAATAGCGAATTAGGGAGGGGGGGGGGGCACAAAATGGTGCCCATTTCCTAGATCAGTTACTGCTAGTGACTAACGGGCGGATCGACGAGTTCCTTGTTGGGTGTGACGAGAGGCAGGCCGTCCGCCCCCTTGCCCACCACCCTGTACCAGAGGGCGCCGAAGATGTTCAGGTCGATGCTGGCCCTCACGTGGTAGGGAACGTCGTGCTCCCTGCGCAGAGTACACGAAGCAACACTATAACCTTCCAACGAGGTAGAGACAAAGCAGCACAGAGAGAGAAAGAGCCCAACCGAATGTCGACGACGTTCTCCAGCTGATCGCTCATGGCCACGCTGCTCGGGGCGCCGCAGGCTCTGAAAGCGAACGAGCGAAAGTGAGGTGCGCAGTCGGTGCGCATCGGACGCACAGATGACACCGATCAGACACAGACAGTGAGACAGAGATGGCACACCGCTTCTTCTTCTACCTCGAGAGCATGTCGGTGTACTTGGGCGCCTTGGCGCGCCACATGTTCTTGCGAATCTTGGGCATGATATCCCGCTTGACCTTCATCAGGTCGCTGCTGTTGGCGAAGGACAGCCTCAGGTACGTCTGCTTCAGACCGCTCAGGTGGTTCGGCTGCAATGAGACGGGCGTCAATGACAGTCGACATGTGAGGGAACTGGAAAAGAGGTCGCGAGAAGCAGAAGAGGAGAGAGCAAGGGCAAAAGACGCCAAAAAGCCAACCAAATCCAGGTCCTCCTTCTCGAGTTGGTCGATGGCCGAGAGGTAGTTGGCGAACTTCTTGGAGAGAAAGGCCGTCACCTCCAGCTCCGTTCCACGCTTCGCCGCTACGTAGAAGTAGGGCCGGAATGGATACGATACCTGCGAGAGAAGAAGGAGCTCAGAGGCGCCTTGGCTCAGTGTGGCCAGTCTCCTGACGCAGGTATAGGTATCCACCCACCCACCTTGAATCTGGAGCCGTCCTCTTCGATAAAGTACAAGTCGAGACAGCCGACCAGCCTCTTGTCCTCGTCCAATATCTCGCCCTGAAATTCCACCAACGATGCCCTCGCCGAATCTATTCACAATTGAAGATTGACCACGTAAAGCCGTCTCATCGGTCTTCGCCTATCGCATCTACGTACAACAGTAAGTGAATAAGATGCTTGTTACACCGCAAAATGCAAGCCAGTTGGATTGGAAGAAAAATAAAGCATGGTAGGCTGCCTCTCTGTCTCTTGGCTCACGCACTGCGTGCATGTTGATGAGCCATCCGTTTCGCGGCCGGCTCTCCGAATAGCGCTCGAAGCCGAACTTCCGGTCGATCTCCTCATTGAACTTGCACTTTGTCAACCTTTGTTGTTGGTCAGAGGCCGTGGCCAGAGGGTCGAATGCCTGCTGCTCCTCGTCCATTGTACAAAGTACAGACAGCAGACAGACAGACACTACAGTTGAGCTGCAGTCCGTCTTGTTCTGCAGAAGCGAGTTGGAACTTGGAGACCCAATCCCTCCCACCGGTTGTTTCGGTTCGGCTTTGCCCTTTGAGCAGTCAACTTCTTTCCTTGGAATCGAATCAAACGTTCAAATTGGCGCATAAAAGGCAGGCGCGACCTAGTAAAGTAAACACGCATCACGCACGAGCATGGTACACTTCTACATACGCAAACGCACGCGAATGTGCCGATCGATGAATGGTCAGGGTGGTAGGAGTAGCCAAGGGACCACCGAGTCAGTGCAACGTGGTCGATCGTCAATCGGGATGGGCGGCACCAGCAAGCGCATATTCACTTGGTAATGGTGGTGCGCTTTACCGATTTCGATTCGGACGATTTCGATTCAGACGCGACGGACAAAGGAGCGACAGTTCAAACTCTGTTTTGTCTTGTCAGTTCTAACAATTTCGGCTCTCAGGAGTGGTTGTGAGATTGATTGTTTGCCGTGACAGCGAGGCCGGTTGCCTACGCTGAACGTGTTGGTAGGTACGTACGTCGACTGGCCGACGAAGCGCAACATGGCGACTCTGGTTTACGATGAAACGGAGCTACTTCGGTTGTAGGAATCGGCGTCGCGTGTCCGGCAGGTGCACTTCAAATTCTAGCGGGTGCGAGCATCTCCCGAACCCCAACTATGTAGCTTGCCAAGATTGTCGTCAACTGAATCAGCCATTTGCGCTTGGAGGTGTACAAGGTACTAGTTCGGAGCAACTGATCAAGAATCTAGGGTTGGCATTTGCTGTAACCCATATTCGCTATTTGCTACCATCCCAAGCTGTCGCCACGGTTTCCAAGCCGGACCTTCCTATTGTGATTTAAAACTTGAACCTTCTCGCCTACAGTAGCGTTTGGCGCGCTCGATGTCTTCCCTTTCCTCGTCTCGTCTACAACGAAAAGTCGATGGAATAGGCCACTTCCTCGATTCAATTCTCAGCGAATGTGCCACGATCAGAAGAGAAGAGCAACGAAGGCATGGGTCATCAACTCGACAACAAGAACGCCAACAATGGAAACGCCCAACACAACATACGCTAAAGGAACAGCAAACAGACGTGTGGGACGAGGAGCAGAAAACAAACGAACGCTGGGGATGGGAGAACAACAACACAGTCAACACCATAAAATGAACCCAGGGGAGCTAACCGGGGGGAAACCAACCGAACACAGAACCGAAAGTGGACAAAGGAAAGCGCGCAGTCTACAGTATTCAACAACACCAAC